>JAHRHZ010000083.1:7992-24816 GCA_024137785.1 Ginglymostoma cirratum | reverse complement strand
AGCATTTCTGATGAAGGGTCTAGGCCCGAAACGTCAAGTTTTCCTGCTCCTATGATGCTGCTTGATCTGCTGTGTTCAGCCAGCCCCGCGCTTGTTAAAACAAAGATGAAAGACTGTTTATGTATATCTGACAGGAAGATGACAGAGCTACCTAAATAACAGCAAAGAACAGAAGCTTTACATGAGCCGAACACAATGACCTTTTCGAAAAGGGTGCATGAGAGAGGCTGCTGAAGCTGGAAGTTCTTTCTTACAGATCATGAACAATGTATACTGTCACGGACTATTCACGTGAATATACTTGAGATGAAAAAGCTTGGTATAATTCTTTCCAGGGCCCCTTGCTCCCACCCAGATATTTCAGCAACAATATCAGGATACCCAAACAGACCTCACATTACTTAACTGAATTAAAGAATGTACAAAGGTCTTTTACAACAAAACGAAATTATTTTCAATGACTTCCAGAAACAAAACACATTTGATACCTCAGGTGGTGCTCTCTCCCTATAACCAGTCTATTTATGTACAGTGGGTATCAAAATTATTGCATATTAGGCAGAGGGAAGAATAAGCATATTCAATTCCCTGAACAATTATATGTTAAAGAATTCAAACATTCAGGGCCATTGGCTCACAATTACAATGCAATTTAAACTGTTCTCAAGCCATATCTTTTATTAGTACAACCACTTATATTGTAATTCCTGCCTAAATAAATGTTTTCAAAGTGTAACCAAGAATAAATATTTAAAAACAGCAGTGACAAACGACGTCGTTAACTTTAATATCACTTTGGTTTGAATCTTTTTTGCTTAAAGACTGTGGGTTGGCAGATTTGTGAGCCACATATAGTGGAAGATCTGACGATATATCACCATAGAGATGGTTGCTGATAGTCTCTGATGGCTTAAGGAGTCCTCCCTCACTTACAGCAGCCAGTTCACATTCGCAGTGCAGCAAATGACCAAAAATCTCAACACCACCGCAGGGACAACAGAAAATGGTCATGCAAAGTTTGAAGGAATGTTAGCAGCTGACAGCACGGCCTCACACCCATCTGAACATCAAACTATGCTGTGAGGCTAGACTCCAAACAGGAGCGGCATTTGGCTGCTCTGGTCTTGTGCTGAATTTTCACGATCATGAGGCAAACACCTGAGTACAAGACTGGTATAACCTATGCGTTTTCGCTTGTTAACTCATTCTCACTGTGTCACAGCTTTAGCGACTAACAGACAAAAATTATCTAAAGGGCATGACTGAACTTTTGTTCGTAACTAACTTTCATAAAACAAGCATTTATCCTGACAGCAGCACCGGGATGTTAATAAACTCAACACAATTTCACATTTAAGACTTGTGATGGGCTGTGTAATGAACCTACGCTTGTGCATTGCAGGCAGTCACTAGGTTTTTAAATGCAATTGTTAATTTTTATTTTTTAATGATTTTTTGGAGATGATTTTTCTGCTCCCCTTCTCACCAGCCCTCAAGACCTGGTACCCATTACTTTACAGCTCCCCTGACATTTCAAAGAGCCATGTGACCTGGTTGAACTTCCCCTTACATAGGAACTGCAGTAGGCTATTCAGCCCCTCAAGCCTGTTCCACCTATCAATGTGATCATGGCTGATATGTGGCCTAACTCCATATAGCTGCCTTCAGCCCATATCCCTTAATACATTTGCCTTAGAAAAATTTATCGACCTCAAATTGAAAACGAACAGCTGACCTAGCATTAACAGCTGTTTTTTGGAAGACAGTTCCAAATGTGTGCTTCCTAACATCTCTCCTGAACTGTGTGGCCCTAATTTTTACCTTGTCCATTCCCTAGTTCTAGAATCCTCAAACAGTGGAAATAGTTTTTTTTTTACCTACCCTGCCTTTTCCAGTTAGTATCTTGAAGACATCGATCAGATCACCCCTTCATCTTCTAAATTCTACAGAAACCATGACTAATTTGCATAACGTTTCCTTGCAACTTAACCCCTGAAGACCAGATATCATTCTTTTAAGCCTACAGTGCTCCTTCCAAGGAAAATGGATCACTCCTAAGCTGTGGTGCCCAGATCTGCTCATGGTTCTCCTATTGGGGTCTGACCTGGGTTTGTTTTATAACTACAGTATATATTCTGTGTCCTTGAACCCCAGACCTCTAGATATAAACACCATCTATCAGCCTGCTAGTCACTAAGTTGCCTGTCCAGCAATGTATTTGAGTAGTAGTTTTAATAAGGATCCACCTTCAGAACCCCTCCACCCACCAATGTAGGCTCCAAAATGTGCTGAAGACACGTAAAATTAGATCTCACCAATAAACAGCAATGCTTTCAGCTTGTACACCAGCAATTGCTGGCCACTGTGTTTGGTAGCTAATATTTAGATTTGCACAGACACTAATCGGTACAGTTTTAGATAGGCATGTACTCAGCACTCGAAGTTGAAGCTTAGAAACGTGAGTTGGCGATGGGCTTGTGATTCTGGAGACTCTTGAACGCTGAGGTATGTCGTGGGATGGGTTATGGGGCATGCAGGGTGGCAGCAGGCTGGTGTGTGAGGTGGTGGGATGGACAGAATGGTGGAGTAAGGTGCTGGGGACAGGTTGGGGTGTACATGAGAAGCAACAGAAAACTGAATGCATCAATCAGTCTCAATGAACGGTTAGATAATGGGATGCTGCTTGCATGAAAATAATTCTTTGACAACCCCTCCCAAAACAAATTATGCAGCTGAGATCTAAATGACAAGTTGTTGGTGCAGTTGCACTGAGAGCGAGGATTTGCATTTATAGTTTGTTTTTACTGAGGGTACAAACACACCAAGGTGTTTCACCTAAAAGTATTGTCAAACAAAAGCCAGCATTCAGGCTGATTTTTGGAGGCTTCTACCAATGCACGTCAGACAGAAAATTACATGCCCAGAACCTGTACCTAAAGGGTAAAGCTCGGTGCTGGGACCTTGTGCTTAAAAAAGTGGCCCTTTACCATCAGCTGCGCTCAACTAGTACAGTCCCTTGCTAATGAGTTTGGGTTTGATGGCTAATCCAGTCCTTCAGGTGAAATTGAGGCGCAGTCTGGCCATTTCAGTAAAGTATCTCAGTGAAAGGAATCTTTTCAGTGTTGTGGCAAAGATTCCGTGACCAACAATAAGTGAAATATTCATTCCTTTTACGGTCATTTGCAGGATATTGTTCAATGCACAATGATTGTTGTATTTCTCCACATCATAATCGTGACTGCGTTATATAATTCTGTAATTACTCATAACAGACGCTTTGAGATGCTTTAGTCAGACATGTGGAGGAATTTGGTAAGTATACAATAATTTACCCGGAATCTACTGCTCAAGGTAAACGTTGGGAATTTCCTGGAAGCTGACCCTCTTCCACCCCTGTTAGAAAGACTGTTGACCTGGGAAAACACCTATCCAGTGGCAAAGTGGCATTGAGGATATTCATGGCAGAACAGTGTTTGGACTGGGTGGTATTAAAATGAACAGATGCCTCATTTCATTGAGCTGGAGATCAATAAAGTTCCTTGAGTGACATAAAGGGCCATCCTACAGTGTCACTTGGTCAAAATCCTGGAACTTCTCCCAACAGGCATTATGGGTCAACCTACAGCACATAGACTGCAGTAGCTCAAGGCAGCAGCTCACCCATCACCTTCTCAAGGGGCAATTAGGGATGGGCAAGATTGTTGACCCAGGTAGCAACAACCATGCCATATGAATGAATAAAAATAGATAAATAGATCACCACTGCCTATATGTATTTGCTCTTAATAGTGAAAGGATTTATAACTGGTGACTTGGAATATTGTGGATTCTGTAGTAGGTTCAGAACAATTTTGCCACAAATCTGTTTTATGGAAATGAAGTGATGGTGCATTTTGACATGAATGTGGATGAAAACAGCCTAGTGGTATTATTCAATAGGCTATTCATCCAGAGGCCTAGGTAATGCCTTGAGAACTGGGTCCACCACAGTAGATGGTGGAATTTGATTTTCAATAAAAAATCTGGAATTAAGAGTCTAATGATGATTGTAAAGCTGTTGTTTCTGTTGTCAGGGGAAAAAACCCTTCTGCCTTTCAGGAAACCAAACTGTTGCCCTTACCCAGTCTGGCCTATATGTGACTCCAGACCAACATCAATGTGGTTGACTCTTAACTGCACTTTGGACAAGGAGGGTTGGGCGATAAATGCTGGTCTGGCCAGCGATGCCCATGTTCTGGGAATGATTTTTTTCCAAATCGTGATCAGCAAACAAGCAAAATAAAGGATTAGTAAACACTTTCTTTTCCCATGTGAACAGTGTCCCCTTTACAAACAAGGCCTGAGTGAATCCACCTAGAACTCTCCTTGTCCACTGTGTGTTGTTGCTCAGGAAGGTCGGGAGGAGGGGCAAGATGGGAGGGTCAAGAAGGGAGGTGGAGGGGAGGTTGGAACGTGTGGCAGGAGGTGCAGTTGGAGGGCACAGGACAGAGGTGGGATGTGAAGGGGAAGAGGTTGGTGAGGCAGAAAGAGAGATGATAGAGAGGATGGTGTGAAGGGATCTCACAATGAAACAATATGACAGCTCAGCATGTGCTGGGACCCCATCCTCTCACACTTCGAGCTCTGGGTAGATGCCCTATCAATGTTAAGTGGTTACTTTGTTAAACATTTTACAGACGCGATGGTTTAGCTTTTCCTGAAGGTCTTTACTATGCCTCTTGTTTGGGAGGATCCTGCTTCAGCTGGTTTCTGCGATCTAACTTGCTCATAACCTGTGTAATGTCGACCACCTTCGAGCCACTGGCAGCTGCTTTTGCTCTGGCCTCCTGCTCAAGCTGCCGCAGGACAACAGGACTGGGACTGGAACGTCTGTGTCTCTTCGTGAAAGGAAAGTTACTGAAAACAACAAGATATCATTGAGTAAGTGGCGTGAAGAATGTCATTGTTTCTTCGATGTTTGTACATCTATTCATGGCAGATAAATAACTCAGCCCACCACCCACTCTGGCAATAGCCAGTCAGCAACTGTGGCATATATGTCAGAAATCCCTGGTCTCTGGTGCTTTCGCCAAACTGGACTGCAGCAGTGCTAGAATCACAGAATCGCTACAGTGTGGAAACAGGCCCTTCGGCCCAACAAGTCTACACCGACCCTCAGTGCACCCACCCAAACCCATTCCCCTATAACCCACCTAATCTACACATCCCTGAACACTACGGGCAATTTAGCACGGTCAATCCACCCAGCCTGCACATCTCTGGGAGACAACCGGTGCAAACCCACACAGAGATGGGCAGAACGTGCAAACTCCACACGGACAGTCGCCCGAGGGTGGAATTGAACCCGGGTCCCTGGCACCATGAGGCAGCAGTGCTAACCACTGGGCCACCGTGCCACCCCAACAAAACACAAATACAGAGATATGAAACAAACAAAATACAGAAACGGCAGAAGAAACTCAGCAGGTGTGGCAGCATCTGCGGGGACAGAAACAGAGTTAACGTTTCTTCAGAACAAGAAACGTCTAGGGAAAGCTGGCATTGAAGTTGATAACCCTGGGGGTAGGGGAGAAGCTTGAGCAGATGGATGAAGATGGCGCCCAGAGAGAGAGAGAACAAAGGGTAGGCAAACAAAGGGATTGTTGTTAATAGGCCCAATGCCCTGTAGTAGTTCTTTGAAAGAATTATTTAATTTGTCCCACTGCCCCTGCTCTTTGTCCATTGCCAGCAGATTTTTTAAATTCTCATTTGAAAGGTCCTAATAAATGTGCTTCTCTTGCCATCTTAGACATTGTATCCAAGATCACATCTCAGTGCCAGTTTAATGTGACTAGTTTAAGAGTGGAAACATTGTGGTACTGACCTTATTGGCTTGGTCTCTTCGGGAATGAGAGCTTTACCCTGCATCTCCTTATAAATGGGGGATCTTAAGAAACGTGGGTATGAATCCTGTGCAAGAGAAACAAGGAGTAGTGAGGCAAGTGTGACTGGATGCAGTTCAAATTACTGGAGTTTAGAACAATGAGAGCTCACCTTATCGAAACATATTAGATTCTTAGGGTACTTGACAGAGTAAACACAGAGAGGCTGTTTACCCTGTGGGAGAGTCTAGGGCTAGAGGGCATAACCTCAGAATAAGGGCATAACCTCGGAATAAGGGCTCACTCATTTAAAACAGAAATGAGGAGGAATTTCTTTTCTCAAAAGAACGTGAATCTGATAAATTCCTTACTGCAGATACGGCCAGGGTGGATCATTAAGTACATTCAAGGCTGAGGTAGATGTTTGATTGGTAAGGGAATCAAGAGTATTGGGGAGAAGGCAGGAAAGTGGAGTTGAGGATTATCAGATCAGCCATGATCTCATTGAATGGAGGACCAGACTTATGGGCCGAATTACCTACTTCTTTTCCTACATCGTATGGACTTAACCTGCTCTACAAAAAGCTGCCTTTTTGCTCACCTCACGATCTTGGTCACGAATTATGTTATTGAGGAGAAAATGGGCAACACTGATGCATCTGCCTACCCATTAAAACTGTGTACTCAGGGGTCACAGCACAAAAAGACTGTAAAACCTGCCAAGAGAAAGACAAATGAATGGTTGACCTTTTTCATCAGCATGTAGATGTGAGTCTGTGCTGCATCCAGCACATAACGATGTGGGTGTTTCAAGCCTTTCACTGTAATCTCCATGGTTCTCCCATCAATGTTAATCCAACGCCTCGCACCCTGTGCCAGGAATGTTCTGAGGTCAAAGAGATCTACATTAGTGAGGTTTTGGCTAAGTATAAGGAGGATTTACTGCTGCCTGCTTGTGCTTGTTTAACACATTACCACTGAGTTTAGGTTGTGGGCTAAGAGGTGCGATAAAGAAGGTGATGCATTTAGCAGTTATTTCCTGTGCGGACGTCATTGCTGCTCCTACAATGATTAACAACTCAGCAAAGTCCTATGAACACTTTTAATGAGACTTGCAAAAACAAATAGATTGGCCATTGCTTTAATGTGTTAGTTCAACAGTTCAATGATTGTTTCTTCCAAATTGGCTTTCCTGCATAACATGGAATTATTGTTCCTATATCAAGAACACGCTATTGTTGCACAACATTAACAGATAACAGCACAGCCTTTCAAAGTGTACACAGAGTTGAAATGTTGGAAATACAACAGCCAATTTGAGCACAGGTAATTCTCACAACTCTCCCCGTCGTACGTAATACTGTGGAATCTTTTACATTCAACTGAGAGGTCAGATGGGGCCTTGTTTTAACGTCTCAATGTTACACCCAGTACCTCTATTCTTGCAAACCTCCCTCGGTACTACACTAGAGCATGGCAGCCTACATTTATGCTGACACCTCTGGAACGTGACTTTTAACGCATAACCTTTGGACTCAGCCAAGAGACAAATCCCTCTGTTATACTTTACTCTTTCTTATTAGTTTAAAATTAATTTTATTGCTATTCTTTACCCTTTTACCCTCTGCCAGTTTATGCTTAACTTTATTGCAGGATTTACACTGCAAATTTACTACTGAAGTAAAGTAATTTAGTATAAGTACTGTAAGTCTTCACTTAAAGTCGACTCATTTAATGTTGTTCCACTTTAGCATCGTTGATAAAGTAGCGCCGAAATATTAACGTTGTTTATGCTTTAATATTATTTGCCACGGACTTGCTGCAAAGCATATGTGACCTTCCCCCCCCCCCCATATTTCCATTTCTGCTCAGTTTCAAATCCGTCTCTCCCACCCTTCACACCCCAGCCCCTCTCGCTCCCACTCCTATCCTCCATTTAACTTTTCAAGTTCCCAGAGTCTTTTTGTGAGTATTGGGGTCTTCAGCTGCTTTTCCCACTCTGCCCTCACTCCCTCCACATCCCCAGCCTTGGTCCACTGCCTGTCTTTTGCCCTGACCCCTGTTTTCCTTCACCCTGGCTGCGACCTTGGCTGATAACCCCAGCTCTGCATTGAAGTCCTGGACTCCATCTAGAGGTAGACAGTAGTAGGTGCAGCTGGTCCTAGTCAACCGATCACCTGCACTGACCAATGTCTGCCACTAGATGGAGGCAGGTCAATCTAGATCTACAGGACAACAGATTTTTAAAGTCATTCTTTTGCAAGTTATTTCAGATGGAAATACAAAGTACTGGATAGGCATAGTGCAGTTTTCCAATCTGAACCCAACTCTGGCTTTAACATTGATTTTTGTGCAAAACCATCTCTCACTTAAAGTTACTCCATTTAAAGTCACCATTTCCAGGAACACAACCACAACTTCAAGTGGGGACCTGCTGTAAGGTGTTAAACCCAAACTAACTCCTGAACTGAGACCTCCTTTTCCATCAAGTCACACTGCACTTCATTCCAGGGTCTGATTGGGCTGTGGCCCTGAATTCAGAAACCTTGCTGAGACAGTCTCTCACTTGTGATTTTCTCCAGCCCATAACCCTCCGAGATCTTTGCACACCTCCAATTCATGCCTCTGGAACATTCCATCACTCCACCATGGACACCCATCCCTTCAGCTACTTGGGCCTTAAGCTCTGATTTTCTCTCCCTAAAACTCTGCCTCTCTACCTCACCTCCCTTAAAATGCTGCTGAAGGCCTACCCTTCGACCAGGATTTTGTCCATCAGACTTAATAACTCCTCATGTTACAATGTCAGATTTTGTTCAATGAATTTCTTGTGGAGTGCCTTGAGATGTTTCCCTCCATTAAAGGTGCTACATAAATGCAAATTGCAGTTGTTAAGAATGTTACCCAGCAACTCACTTGTAAATCTCCTCAGCTTTTTCTTTAACCTTTGATTGTTCTCCATGCTTTAAATCTTCGCACGCTTCCCAGAATGCCAAGTTCTCTCCTAAAATGTAAATATTAACACTTGCCCATCTGTCACACCATAGATATAGACCCAAGATAAATAGATACAGTTCAGAAGATAGTAAACTATTTTTAAATATTTAAAAATATGAATAATATACAGCTCAAACGATCAACAACAAATCCACTGACCAAGCCTCATGCCACCCTTCCTCAGCCATCTCTCCATCAGGGTAACCCTGTCTTCCCTTCTATCCCACATATGTCAAGATTCCCATTAAATACACCTACCCTAATCACCTCAGCTATTCCCTGGCAATGAATTCCACATTCTCAAGGCCCTTTTAAGGCATTTCTTCTGAATTCCCATCTTCCTCAAATTCAAAATTACATGTATGAAGAATTAAATTTTAAACTGGGAGAGTTTAGACCTAGGGGAATTTGTTTAAAAGTAAGAGCTTATGGAGTAATGAGACACGATTACCACATGATTATGTCCAGATCTGGAAAGAAGTAGAAATCCAACCAGAGTCTAAGAAAATCTGTCTCTAACGGGAGGAATGTACCCGCTCTGCTGCATACAAAGAGTTTTGAGGAAAGCATCTTGGACTCATGGTCAGTACATGGGGAACTACAGCTAAAGGGGGAGATGGGGGTATATCACTGGATGGGGGATCCTGGGCTGATGTTCTGGGAAAGTGGGTTCAAATTCCAATGTGGCAGATAATCAGACGATCAGAGGTATAGATAGAGTGGACAGCGAGAGACTTTTTCCTAGGGTGGAGGTAGCTATTACAAGGGGGCATAGTTTTAAAGTGAGTGGAGGTAGATGCAGGAGAGACATCAGAGGTAGGTTCTTTACTCAGAGAGTGGTAGGGGTGTGGAATGCATTGCCGGAGAGGGTAGTGGAGTCGGCCTCATTAGGGGCATTTAAGCGGCTATTAGATAGGCATATGGATGATAGTATAAGGTAGGGGTGGAGGTTAGATAGACCTTAGGACTAGGGTAAAAGTTTGGCACAACATTGTGAGCTGAAGGGCCTGTACTGTGCTGTACTGTTCTATGTTCTATAACAAAACCAGAAAACGTTAGCCTCATGATGACCACATAACCATTGTTGATTGTCAAAAAGGAAGGATGTTTGGCCCTGGACGGAGTTACAAGGATGATACCTGGACTTCAGCAGTCAAGTTATCAGGAGAGTATAGACAAATTAGACCCTTATTCTATAGAATTTAGAAGATTAACGGTGATCTCACTGAAGTCTTCAGGATGTAAACAGGGAACGAAAAGATACACAAAGATAAACCATTTCTACTCGTTGAAGATTCTATAACCAATGGGTACAGTCTGAGAATGAGGGCCAGGCCATTCAGGAGAGATGTTGGGAAGCACTTCTACACACAAAGAATAGCGGAATTCTCTTCCCCAAATGGTGGTCAATGCTCCTTCCATTGATAAATTTAAATCCGAGACAATTTTTTTCTTAAGCAAGTGTACAAGGCAAGCATATAGGCCTAAGGCAGACATATGGAGTTAGGCCACAGATCAGCCATGATCTTATTGAATGGTAGGGCAGGATTAAGGGGCTCAATGGGCTACCCCGATCCTACGTTTCCATATTTCCTTTGTTCCTATAAAAATCCATTTGGTTCACCAATGTTCTTCAGGGAAGGGAATCAGCCGTCCTCAATTGGTCTGGCCTATGAGTGACTCCAGACCCACAGCAATGTGGTTGACTCTTCATCGCCCTCTGGGTAATATGGGATGGGTGATAAATGCTGAACTAGCCAGCAAAAAAACACAAGAACAAACTTTAAGAAATAAGTCAGACCAAATAAATAATAAAACAGAGACAGTCTGTGGAATTCACTTCTCCAGAAGCAGTAGAGGCTGGCTCACTGACTATTTTTAAGGCTGAATTAGATGGTTTCTTGACTGACAAGGGACTTGAAGAGTACAGGGGGTAGGAAGACAGTAAGATCAGACAATCTAATCAGTCTTATCAAATTGACGGTCAGGCTTAAGGGGTTGAATGGCTACTCCTATTGCTAAGTCATATGTTCATACGTATAACATTGTTCGCCCAAGCATTTTGCAGTCCATACCCCAAGTCACACAGCGTACATTAGCAACATGAGAAACACAGGCCATTAAGAGGTCACTTTTGCTGCACTTGCTGTTAACTCATCAATTTCACACCCCAATGGAATGGCCCCTCAAATAAATTAACCCAAATAGATGCCAAGCTTTGTATCCCACAGCATCAGTCACCATAGACTCAGAGAACATCATAAAAACCAAAAGAACTGCGGATGCTGTAAATCAGGAACAAAAGCAAAGTTGCTGGAAAAGCTCAGCAGGTCTGGCAGCCTCTGTGGAGGAGAAAACAGAGTTAACTTTCGGGTCCAGTGACCCTTCCTCAGAACAGTTTCACCAGACCCGAAACATTAACTCTGTTTTCTCCTCCACAGATGCTGCCACACCTGCTGAGCTTTTCCACCAAGTTTGTTTTTGTGTCAGAGAACATCATATTCCTCTACATATGTCTCAGCCGGTCCTGACAACGTCTGCTCTCCCATACCGCTGAATTCCTTTTTGAGGAAAAGCTCAAAATTCTGACGGCCTCTGGGATCCCTCATCAGCTCAGCAAAGCTGAAGGTCCAGCGCTCCACCCGCAGCTTCGTTGGGTTGTCCGCCCTGCAGCCATCCCGGGAGCAAAACAAAAAGGTGGCAGTCATTAGTCGCCTCTCAACTGCAAGCAAATCCCTTTAGAAAGGAAACTGCTTGACATTGCTGTTCTGCAATGGAGATAAAAGGAAGCATCAGCGCATTTACATTGGAGTGTTGAGTTCCCAAAATGTCGTGTCATCGGTGAGCCAAGGATTGCTAGGGAGGCATCCCGACATTATAGGATCATGGGTAAAATACTGCTCACAGTATTTTACAATTCTGGAGGAAAGGAAAGAAAATGGTGTTTAGTGCATTACAATATAGTAAACACCACAGAGGTAATGCAGAGACAATATGCGGACATATACAGTGTTAAATGCTGTGCGTGTGTGCACAACTTGTTATCATGTTTTCACATCACTTTTTCACATGGGTATCTGAATAGGAAGGGTTTAGAGGGATAGGGGCCAAATGCTGGCAAATGGGGCGAGATTTATTTGGGATATCTGACAATTTGGACGAAAGGGTCTGTTTTCATGCTGTACATCTCTATGAATCCACAAATGTATATGTCTATAGTTACAGAGCCATAGTCATAGAGTCAAACAGCATGGAAAAACCCTTCGATCCAATCCGCCCACGCTGACCATAATCCCAAACTGAACTAGTCCCATCTACCTGCGCTTGGCCCATATCCCTCCAAACATTTTTTATTCATGTACTTATCCAAATGTTTTCTAAACAACGTAACTGAACCTGCATCCACCACTTCCTCTGGAAGTTCATGCCACACACGAACCACTCCTGGTGTGAAAAAATTTCCCCTCATCTTTTTTTGCCGCGGGGAAATAAACAGCGATTTCTTGAAAAATGTCTATTATTGCAGAGGAAGGGGGTGCTGAACTTCTTAAAATGAATAAAGCTGGATATATCCATGGGACCTGATCAGGTGTACCCTAGAACTCCGTGGGAAGTGAGGGAAGTGATTGCTGGGCCCCTCGCTGAGATATTTGTATCATTGATAGCCAGAGGTGAGATGCCGAAAGACTGGAAGTCGGCTAATGTGGTGCCACTATTTACGAAAGGTGGTAAGGAAAAGCCAGGGATCAACAGAGTGGTGAGACTGAGATTGGGGGTGGGCAGGTTGTTGGAGGGATCCTGAGGGACACGATTTACATGTATTTGGAAAGGCAATGACTGATTAGGGACAGTCAACATGGCTTTGTGCGTGGGAAATCGTGTCTCACTAATCTGATTGAGTTTTTTGAAGAAGTAATGAAGAGGATTGATGTAGGCAGAGCGGTGGACATGATCTATATGGACTTCAGTAAGGTGTTCGACAAGGTTCCTCATGATAGACTGGTTAGCAAGGATGGATCACATGGAATACAGGGAGAACTAAACATTTGGATACAGAACAGGCTCAAAGGTAGAAGACAGAGGGTGGCTGTGGAGAGCTGCTTTACAGACTGGAGGCCTGTGACCAGCGGTGTGCCACAAGGATCAGTGCTGGGTCCAAATTGTTTCAGAGGCTGGAGAATCTGAGATAACAAGGTGTAGAGCTGGATGAACACAGCAGGCCAAGCAGCATCAGAGGAGCAGGAAAGCTGACGTTTCGGGTCTAGACCCTTCTTCCACCTTGTTATCTCAGTGCTGGGTCCACTGCTTTTCGTCATTTATATAAATGATTTGGATGTGAATATAGGAGGTATGGTTAGTAAATTTGCAGGTGACACCAAAATTGGAGGTGTCGTGGACAGTGGAGAAGGTTACCACCGAGTACAATGGGATCTCGATCAGATGGGTGAATGGGTCGAGGAGTGGCAGATGGAGTTTAATTCAGATAAATGTGAGGTGCTGCATTTTGGAAAAACATACCAGGGCAGGATTTATACACTTCATGGTAAGGTCCGGGGGATTGTTGCTGAACAAAGAGACTTTGGAGTGTAGGTTCAGAGTCCATTGAAACTGGAGTCACTGGTAGACAGGGTAGTGAAGAAAGCGTTTGGTACGCTTACCGTTATTGGTCAGTGTGTTGAGTAAAGGAGTTGGGAGGTATGTTGCGGCTGTACATAACATTGGTTCGACCACTTTTGGAATACTGCATGCAATTCTGGTCTCCCTGCTATAGGAGAGATGTTGTGAAACGTGAGGATGCAGGAAAGATTTACAAGGATGTTGCCAGGGTTGGAGGGTTTGAGCTATAGGTAAAGACTAAATAGACTGGGGTTATTTTCCCTGGAGCATCGGAGGCTGAGGGGTGACGTTATAGAGGTTTATAAAATCATGAGGGACATGGATAGGGTAAATAGGAAGGTCTTTTTCCCAACGTGGGGGAGTCCAAAACTAGAGGGCATAGGTTTAAGGTGAGAGGGGCAAGATTTAAAAGGGACCTAAGGGGCAACTTTTTCATGCAGAGGGTGGTGCGTGTATGGAATGAGCTGCCAGAGGAAGTGGTGGAGGCTGATACAGTTACAACATTTAAAAGGCATCTGGTTGGGTGCATGAATAGGAAGGGTTTAGGGGGGGATATGGGCCAAATGTTGGCTCTTGGGACTGGATTTATATGGCCGGGTTGGACTGAAAGGTCTGTTTTCATGATGTATAGCTCTATGGCTCTAAATCTTTCTCCTCTCACCTTAAACATATGCCCCATTGTTTTGAAATCCCCCATCCTAGGGAAAAGACACCTGCCTTTATCTAGAACCCTCATCTATATTATTTATTTATTTATCTACAACTCTAAGACCCTTAGCTATACCCCTCATGATTTTTAAGGTCACCCCTTAAATGGGGATTGCCTAATTAAATCCACAGAGGCAAAGTTTTTTTATGGACACAATACTGAGAATGAGCCCCCTACAGTGACTCTTCAATGGAGTTCACAGAAGAGACATTCACCCACGTATTTTACTTCCCTCGATCAGACCCAGGAAACAACAGGAATGGGGCCACGGGCAAAGTAATGCAAGAGGCCTTTTCGTCAGCAGAGTGAGAGGGAACCTTCAGACTTGGAGGGGGAAGGATGTGATAAATCCTACAAGGCCCAATGAGAAATGACTAATTAACCTCCCTGTGGAGCTCGTTGAGTATGAGCTCTCCTGGTAACAGGCGATGGTCCGCCCACTGGAACTCATCACCTGGGCCCTTTATCGTCTTGTGGCTGTGCACTTTTGCGGCAAAGCAGTAGTGCCCCTACCCCTGAACCAGGATATCCAGTGCTCTAGAGGTGTGTAATAAAGTCTATAAATGTGTTGATTTTAAAAAGGTTAATTTTTTAAAAAAAGTTACATTTTATAAAACACGCCTAGGGCTCTTGTGGTGTAGTGGTAGTGTCCCTATCTCTAAGCCAGGAGGCTTGGGGTCAAGCCCCACCTGCTCCAGAGATGTCTAATAACATCCCTGAATAGGTTGCTGAGGAAATATCCATAAAGCAGACCCTAGTTACATAACCATAAAACATGTGTATCAAATTGAACTTCAACCAACGCCAAAAATAACAATTTGTATTTATATGACACCTTTAATGTAATAAATCTTTACAGAAGTGACTGTCAGGCAAAGAGTGACACCAAGCAACATAAGGAGGTCTCAGAGCAGGTGACCATCTGAAACCTTAGTCACACTGTTGAGATTTTAAGAAGAGAATTGACAGAAGGAGAGAGAGAGAGATACAAAGAGGTTAGAAGAAGAAAGTCCAGATGTAGGAGTGTCTAGGCTTCTCCAGAGATACAATACCTTAAAACAGACCCATAAGGCTCTTGTGGCACTGTGATTATGTCCCAAACTTTAAGCTAAAAGGTCATGTTCAAGTCCCACCTGCACCAGAGGTGACTGAAAGTGCATTACAAAAGATCGATTAAAAATATGTAAAGCAGACCCACTGAGACTGTGCATTACTATCTGTCCCAGGCTGGGACTAGCCTATATATGCCACGAAGAGTGGCTTGATTTTGGTGTTCAACAATAAATGACGTTCCTTTCTAGTCAAGCTTCCTGAGTCATTACAAAGAACAAAAGAACAAAGTAAAAATTTAAATAAGAACTGACTTACATTTCTGCTCTCTGGGCAATCGCTCCTCCGCTCTAAGACCTCATTTTATTCAAAGACCACACATGGTCTTGTGTGCAATGCAACTCCAAAAGAGCTATGATTAATAAATCATTAAAATCTTCTGTTGACATACATGTCCTGGCCACAAACTGTACCTCGCAGGTAACAATTTTTTAATCATATCATCCATCAGCTTTCACCATTGTTAATGGTGATGACATGTTCTGACCACTAGATAGTTCAATGGAATGTGTTACCACAATCTTTTCCCTACTCTGTCCCAATACACAAATCGGTGAATGACCATTGGGTAACAACACTAGCAACTTTATCGTTTCAATATGTAGAGAAAGTGGTCTCTGATATACACAAACTCTTTAGTAACTATGCTTTTAATAATATCTTATCAAGACCCGATGCAAATAGGAAGGTTAACAAGGAGCTGTTTGAGACCATCAGGTACAGTTTTCTTGTATGTAATATAAACTGCTCTCGCCTTCTCTATGATAAGAAATTCTTAAAAGATTATGGGTTGACTTGGGGTACATGTTATGGGAATAATTTGCTCTCAGGGAGGGTAGAGGCTGACATGAACAAAAACAGAAGTTGCTGGAAAAGCTCAGCAGGTCTGGCAGCATCTATGAAGAGAAATCAGCGTTAATGTTTTGGGTCTGGTGATCCTTCCTCAGAGGCAGACCTGGACTGGATTGCAAATTGCATGTATTTCAATGTTGAATGTAAGGGACAGAGCAGAGTTGGAGAGGTTCAGCATCAGGAACAAGCAGTGCCCTGGAAACTATCTGTGTGGGAAATGACCAGGAACGTTTATATCTGAAATCACATCCTCTCAAATATCTCTGGAGTCATTTTTGTACTTACAATTTGGCGTGCAGGCAGGCACAAGATCACCTTCTGTAGTCACATTTTGAAAAAAAAATGATTTTAACCTGTCCTTACTTCATAGCAAGACAACCACTCTACAGTGATACATCCTGTAGGACATACCCTTCCAGGGAGACAGAAGACTTCACCCTGGACCTGACCAAGGCCTGTTGATAGTACAGAATCTACCACAAACAGAGAAATACACAGTTAGATACAGCACGGAGATCTGTCTGTGTGTAAAATGAAGCAAATGATCAAGTATAGGGAGATAACAAGGTGTGGAGCTGGATGAACACAGCAGGCCAAGCAGCATCATAGGAGCAGGAAAGCTTGACGTTTCGGGCCTAGACCCTTCATCAGAAATGGCCCATTTCTGATGAAGGGTCT
>JAHRHZ010000082.1:21876841-21936667 GCA_024137785.1 Ginglymostoma cirratum | reverse complement strand
TTAGTTTTGCTGATGTTGAGAGACAGATTGCTTTCATTGCACCACATCACCAAGCCCTCTATCTCCCTTCTGTATTTTCACGTCATTGTCAAATATCTGTCCCAGTACAGTGATGTCATCAGCGAACTTGTAGATGGTGTTCATTCAGAATTTGGCAACACAGTCATATGTGTACAGGGACTGCAATAGGGGACCAAGGACGCATCCTTTGCCGGGGGTGGGGTGCTCCAGTGTTGAGGGTTATTGTGGAGGGGGTGCAGTTACCTATCCTCACTGATTGCGGTCTATGGGTCAGGAAGCTGAGGAGCCAGTTGCACAGGGTGGAGCAGAGTCCAAGATCACAAAGTTTTGAGATCAGTCTGGAGGGAATAACGGTGTTGAAGGCGGAGCTGTAATCAACGAGCAGGAGTCTGACGTAGGTGTCTTTGTTGTCCAGATGTTCCAGGGATGAGTGCAGGGCTAGGGATATGGCATCCTCTGTGGACCTGTTGTTATGTCGGTAGTCAAACTGTAGGGGATCGAGGCAGGTTGGGAGACTGGAATTGATGTGGGCCATGACCAGCCTCTCGAAGCACATCACGATTATTGAAGTCAGTGCTATTGGGCGGTAGTCATTAATGCACACTGCATGTGTTTTCTTGGGTACGGGGCTGATGGTGGTCTTCTTGAAGCAGATGGGGAATTCACCTTGTAGGAGGGAGAGGTTGAAGATGTCAGTGAATACCTCTGCCAGTTGGTCTGCACAGGATCTGAGTGCTCGACAGGAGACATCGTCCAGGCCAGTTGCTTTCCTTGGGTTGACTCCCAGGAAGACGGATCTGAATTCTGAAGCGGCGACAGAGGGAACAGGTGTGTCTGGGGCTGTCGGGGCAGGCGTTCCCATGCCGGTGGTATTCTGCTCAAACCGAGCATAGAAAGCACTGAGCGTGTCAGGGAAGGATGTATTATTGTCCACTGTCTTACGCTATTTCATTTTGTATTCTGTAATGAAGTTTAGGCCTTGCAATAGAGGGTGGGAGTCAGTTTGGTCGGTCTGGGCCTCTAACTTGTTCCGGTACTGCTTCTTGCCCTCTCTGATGGCTTTGCGGGGGTCATATCTGGATTTTCTGTATTGGTCTGGGTCTCCCGACTTGAATGCTGCACGTCAGATTTTTGGTAGGGAGTGGATTTCCAGGTTCATCCAAGGTTAACGGTTGAGGAACACTCGGATTGACTTCTTTGGTATGTAGATCAGAGCATGATACACATACACAGCTGATCTATAGCATGATTCCATTTTTAATCACTGGTGTTAAGTATTGCTGCTACCACAAGTGACTCAAATATCCAGAGCAAGAATAGTTACAAACTGATTTTCGGAGGACTTCTAATGCTTCAAATAAACCCTTCAAACTGTAACATCTGCTGGTCAGGAGATCAGTGTAGCCACTTTACAAAATACCTCAAGAACAATAACAATACAGACAACTGAAATCTCAGCTGTTTTGATTTGATTTATTAATGTCACAGGTATCTAAGTGTAGTGAAAAATTTTGTTTTGCATGCAGTACAGGCAGATCATAATACGCAAAGATCATAGGGTGATTGAACAGAGCAAGGAATACAAAGTTATGGCTGCAAAGAAGGTGCACAAAAAGCAAGATCAACATCAGGTTTGAAATTTGAGATGCCCATTCAGAAGTCTAAGAACAAAGTGGAAGAAGCTGCCCTTGAACCTGTTAGTATGTGTTTTTAAGCTTTTGTGTCTTCTGCCTGACAGGGGAGGTTGGAAGAGATTATAACTGAGGTGGGAGTGGTCTTGGATGTTATTGGCTGCCTTTTCGTGGCAACTGGAAGTCGAGGTGGTATCAATGGATTGGGACGTTGGCTTGTGCGATGGTCTGAGCTGCGCACACAACTTTCTGTAGCTGCATCTATTCTATTTGCCTAGGCCCATACTTTAAAATGAAGTTTTCTTCAGAGACACTTCATAAATAGCACATAAATAGACACTTGAGAATGGTGAAGGTCAAACCAGTTTTTTGGTTTATTTTTAAATACTACTTGTGTGATCGAGGGCCTTTACACCTGTACCATTTCATTATCTTGTGTGCATAATTGTAGCAATGATTACATTGAAGAGGGGATAAAGGTGGGAAAGAAGAAAAGGAAGACAAAGGACAAAAGAGAATAAGTGTTCGTATGCAAGTTAAGAAAAGGTTAGATTTGGTGAAGAGCTCATTTCAATTTTGTACAGTAATATTCTGGTTTCACAAACTCAAATATAAAATTAAATGGACTACTAATGCTGCTTTGTCCAGAAGGCGTCTGATAAGACTACAACACTACAACAAAGGTTATGACGGAAATAAAAGCTCACGGTGTAGGGAACATATATTGACGTGGATAGAGGATTGACTGGCTAACAGGACGCAGAAAGTACATGTAAATGGGTCATCTTCAAGTGGTAAGATGCAACAAGTGGAGTGCCCCAGGGATCAGTGCTGGGATCTCAACTGCAATTTACATAAATGATTTAGATGATGGGACAGAAGGTGCGGTTGCCATATTCCTGATGAGTCAAAGATAAGTGGGAAACTTACTTGTGAAGGGAACACAAGGAGGTAACAAAAAGATATAGATAAGTGAATTGGTAAAGATATAGCAAACCGGGTATGATATTCAATGTGAAATGTGATATTGTCCACTTTGTCAGGAAGCATAAAAAAGGAGCATATTATCAAAATGCTGAGAGATTGCAGAGCTATGGGGTGCTGAGGGATCTAGGTATCTTCTTGCATGAACTGCAAAAGGTTAGTATGCAGGCACAGCAAGTAATTAAGAAAGCTAATAGAATGTTATCATTTATCCAGAGAGGAATCGAATACAAAAGTATGAAGGCTATGTTTCAGTCATACAGGGCAAGAGTAAGATTGCATCTGGACTCCTGTACACAATATTGGTCACCTTATTTAAGGAAAGGTGTAAATGCTTTGGAGACAGCTCCGAGAAAGTTTACTAGTCTGGTACTTGAAATTTGTCTTGAAACCCTCTGCATAAGACTTATCATCTGGTTACTTAGGCAAAATTTACAGCTCAGTAAACTGAACTTTTAATCCCAATGTCACAGATCTGCATGATGGATTGCACTACCAGTGCATCTGAGATAAAAGGTACTGCAGATGCTGGAGAATCCGAGATAACAAGGCGTGGGGCTGGATGAACACAGCAGGCCAAGCAGCATCAGAGGAGCAGGATGAAGGGTCTAGGCCCGAAACATCAAGTTTTCCTGCTCCTATGATGCTGCTTGGCCTACCAGTACATCTGAAGGTTTGCATGAATATGAACCAATGGGCAGGATCTCACTTGATGGTAGAATTAACAGTTCCAGAACTATTGAGACAGATAAGAAAAAATTTATGTTTCAGTTCACAATGAATGAAAAACATTTACTAGCCCATGCTGAACCCTTTCATTGTTCCCATGTTGCATCTGCTCCATGTAAAAAGTGTTTCTTTAGCCAGGTTTTGCATTCACTGGGAACAGGAAGCTAGTTTCATCATTGCAGTGGTAAGGAGGTTTAGGTATTTCTGGAAATGGCCATTCTCTCTGGCCAAAGAGGCAATCTGCTGCCTTCAGTGCTGGACTTGGGCTGCGTGGCTCTCGGGGATGTATTTTCATGTTGCTGTGTCGTATAGATATTCCTTCAACATTGGGCAAATGTCTGCAGCCAGACACCTAAAGATGCAACTGTGTACGCACCAAATCTTATGTTTATTCTGTCACTTCAACATGCTCAAATGGTCCAAGGACATCAATGAGGAAACACCAACAGCCCAATCATATTCTGTGGTTGAAAGGGCTATAAAAATAACTTGGCTCAAAAATGAAATAAGGAAATTTTAGACTCTTATAATTACTAATCCACTGATAAATTGAAAAATCACAGGAAGGTTAATAGCTTCTCAAAGCTGTTCTATAAATGAGAAAACACCATTTGTTTATCATATAAAACCAAATAAACGTCTTCTCCTTGTTTTTGTTAATATTCTAAACAGCCTTCTTCACATCCTCTACCTGAATTTGTCTGGGATGATGCTGTGCATTATTCTTCAATTAATAAAGACGAAGAGGGGAAATGAGGGAATTCTTTACCCTGCCGTGGTTTGTTATACTTTAGAATGCAATACAGAAGTAGGCTATTCAGCCCATTGAATCTGCTTCGCCATTCAATGAGACGATGGCTGATCTGATAATCCTCAACTCCATTTTCCTGCCTTTTCTCCATAACCTTTGATCTATCCTTGAATATACTTAACAACCCAGCCTCAAAAGCCCTCTGTGGTAAATAATTCCACAAATTCTGAGAGAACAAATTCTTCCATAGCTTTGGCTGAAATAGACAACCCCTTGTTCTGAGATTATGCCCCATTTGAGACTCCCCCACAAGGGGAAACAACCTCAGCATTTACCCTGTCATGTCCTCTACGAATCTTCTATGTTTCAATAATGTCACCCTTTCATTCTTATAAACGTCAATGAGTACATACCAAACCTAATGAAATAACTCTACAGAGGCCGGTATCATGTCACCAAGTCATTCTTTATTTACATTTGAACAATACTTGACTTTAGTCTCTGAATAGAGTTAATGTTTCAAGTCTGATATGACAGTTCTTCAGAATTAATTTGACTGTCGATTAGATATCAGATAGATTAAGGGACTGGAGCATTAATTGCTGGATCAGATTTTCAGCCAATTGCTAAGCATGCACATATCTTAGAAAGTTCATTAGGTAATGAAAAAAGGGGATAGGCTTTGCCTTCCCTACCCAAACTTGCTATCAGTTGTTGTCCTGGAGTTAAGCCTTAGCATGGATCAGAAGATGTGAACTGAAGACCTTTTGGATTTTATCCCTCTTTTTTATTCCTTATACAAAGCACAGTGGGCTACCATCAACTCATGTAGGTGACTGTAAGGATTTTAGATGGTCTCTGTCTTTGTCTCTTTGGCCAGGCTGTGGGCTAAGGCATAGGTCAAAGAAATAGGGAGAGGCCATTCAGTTGTTTCCAGCATTTGTCATTCAGTAACCTTACCTCCATCCATATGCTTTAGATCTTGATGTTCAACATTCCAAAATAAAAATCTATGAAACTGAGTTTTGAAAATTTCAGTTAGCACCTCCCTAGATTCTTGGGGAAGAATGTTTCAAATTTCCCCGACACTTTAAGTAAAGGTCTATTTCTATCATCACTCCTGCCTATCCTTAATTTTAAAGTACAATTGTCAAAGTGTCATGGAGTCATAGAGATATACAGCACATAAACAGACCCTTTGGTCCAACTCGTCCATGCTGACTGGATATCCTAAATAAATATGGTCCCATTCACCAGCATTTGGCCCATATCCGTCTAAACCTTTCCTGTTCATATACCTATACAGATGCCTTTTAAATGTTATAATTGTACTAGCCTCCGTCACTTCCTCTGGCAGCTCATTCCATTCACACACGACCCTCTTTGTGAAAAAGTTGCCTCCAGGTCCCTTTTAAATATTTCCCCTCTCACCTTAAACCTATGCCCTCTAGTTTTGGACACCCCTACCCCAGGGAAAAGATTTTGTCTATTTACCCTATCCATGCCCCTTATGATTTTATAAACTTCTGTAAGGTCACCCCTCAGCTTCCGACTCTCCAGGAACATAGCCCCAGCCTATTCAGCCTCTCCCTATAGTTCAAACCATCCAACCCTGGCAGCATCCTTGTAAATCTTTTCTGAATCCTTTCAAGTTTCAAAACGTCCTTCCGATAGCAGGAAGACCAGAATTGAATGCAGTATTCCAAAAGTGGCCTAACCAATGTCCTGTACCGCTGCAACATGACCTCCCAACTCCTATACTCAATGCCCTGAATAAAGGCAATAAAGGGAAGCGTACTAAAACGCCTTCTTCACTATCCTATCTACCTGTGACTCCATTTTCAAGGAACTATGAGCTTGCACTCCAAGGTCTCTTTGTTCAGCAACAGTTCAGAAAATGTACTGTATACACTTAACAAATTCCTCTCCATCCAAGCCTTTAACGCTATGGTAGTCCCCAGAACTTTACCATTAAGTGTATAAATCCTGCCCTGATTTGCCTTTCCAAAATGCAGCAGCTCACATTTATTTAAATTAAACTCCGTCTGCCACTCCTCGGCACATTGGCCCATTGGCCCATCCGATCAAGGTCCTGTGGTACCCTGAGGTAACCTTCTTTGCTGTCCAGTACACCTCCAATTTTGGTGTCATCTGCAAACTTACTAACCGTACCTCCTATGTTCACGTCCAAATCCTTTATATAAATTACAAAAAGCAGTGGATCCAGCACTGAGATAACAAGGTGTAGAGCTGGATGGACACAGCAGGCCAAGCAGCATCAGAGGACCAGGAAAGCTGACGTTTCAGGTCGAGACCATTCTTCAGAAAATCAGCTGCTCCTCTGATGCTGCTTGGCCTGCTGTGTTCATCCAGCTCTACACCTTGTTATCTCAGATTCTCCAGCATCGGCAGTTCCTACTATCTCTGGATCCGGCACTGATCCTTGTGACACACCACTGGTTACATGCCTGCTGTCTGAAAAGCAACTCTCCGCCATCACCCTCTGTCCCCTACCTTCAAGCCAGTTTTGTATCCAAATAGCTAGTTCTCCCTCTATTCCGTGTGATCTAACCTTGCTAAGCAGTCTACCATGAGGAACCTTGTCAAATGCCTACTGAAGTCCATATAGATCACACCATTCTGCCCTCATCAATTCTCCTTGTTACTTCTTCAAAAAAACTCAATCAAGTTCATGAGACACAATTTCCCACGCACAACGCCATGTTGACTATCCCTAACCAGTCCTTGCCTTTCCAAATACATGTAAATCTAGTCCCTCAGGATTCCCTCCAAAAACTTGCCCACCACTGTTGTCAGGATAACTGGTCATTAGTTCCCTTGCTTTTCCTTAACACCTTTCTTAAATAGTGGTACCACATTAGCCACTCTTCAGTTTATTGGCACCTCACCTGTGGCTATCGATGATGCAAATATCTCAACAAAGGCCCCAGAGATTTCTTCCTTAGTTTCCCACAGAGTTCTAGGGTAAACCTGATCATGTCCTGGGATTTATCCACCTTTATGAGTTTTAAGATGACCAGCACCTCCTCCTCTGTAATATGGACATTTTCAAGATATCGCTATTTATTTCCCTACGTTCTCTATCTTCCATATCCTTCTCCACAGTAAACACTGATGCAAAATACTCATTTAGTGTCTCCCCCATCTCCTGTGGTTCCACACATAGGTGGCCTTGCTGATCTTTAAGGGGTCCCGTTCTCTCCCTGGTTACCCTTTTCTCCTCAATGTATTTGTGGAATCCCTTTAGATTCTCCATAACCCTATTTGCCGCAGCTATCTCATGTCCCCTCTTTGCCGTCCTGATTTCCCTCTTAAGTATACTCCCACTGCCTTTATACTCTTCTAGGGAATCACTGAATCTCTGCTGTCTATACCTGACATTTGCTTCCCTCTTATTCTTGACCAAAATCTTAATTTCTCTAGTCGTCCAGCATTCCCTACACCTACCAGCCTTGTCCTTCACCCTAACAGGAACAAACTGTCTCTGGACTCTCGTTATCTCATTTTTGAAGGCTTCCCATTTTCCAGCTGTCCCTTTACGTGCAAATAACTGCCCCCGATCAAACGTTGAAAGGTCTTGCCTAATACGTCAAAATTTCCCTTCCTCCAATTTAGCACTTTAACGTTAATTGGGTCTATCCTTTTCCATCACTATTTTAAAACTAATAGAATTATGGTCGTTATTCCCAAAGTTCTCCCCCACTGACACCTCAGTCACCTGCCCTGCCCTATTTCCCAAAAGTGAGTCAAGTTTTGCACATGCTCTAGTAGGTACATTTGCATTTTGAATCAGAAAATGTACTGTATACACTTAAGAAATTTCTCTCCATCCAAGCCTTTAATGCTATGGCAGTCCCAGACTATGTTTGGAAAGTTAAAATCCCCTATCATAACCACCTTATTATTCTTACAGATAACTGAGATCTCCTCACAAATTTGTTTCTCAATTTCATGCTATTGTCTGAATTTCCCTGTCCTCCACCCCCAGCTGCCCAACCTGCTTCTTTGCTATCAATTCCTTTAATTGTAAAGAACCCAATTAGACCACTTATTTAGTTTTATATTCTTAAGGAAATGCAAGTTTATTCTATGCAGAATGTCCTCATAATTTTATTTATTTTAAACCCAGTGTTCTTCTGGTTGAATATGCATTGCAGCTCCTCCAAAGGCTTCCTTGGGTGTTATTGAATTGAATCTTTACATTCAGTCCAGTTACCAGCCCAGTGAATTGTGGTGAATCCAACTCTGTACCTGAAATAACCTTTTGGGAATGAAAATTTGTTATTTCCTGCTTTTTTGCAGAGTGTCTCAGTGCTTTTTAGAATACATAATGGATAATATTTCATATGGGAGATAGTTACAAATGGTGTCCACTTTTGGGACTTTGTCTTACCTTCTGAAAGACAGATGTCAGCTGCTTTAATTGAAGTTGTGTTTTTGTTGGTATAATTCAACAGAAATATTGAATGAGGAACGTGACAAGTACAGGAATGTGATGACAATGTTGGAAATTTGTTACTGTGACTCACTTGGATGCCCTAGCACTTCCAGGAAAAGTGAATGAAAGGTGTCTTCTTGTTCATTGCCCCTAATTTTACGGCCAGTAAAGTGGCGCAAACCTATAAAACAAATGAGGCTGGCAGGATGATGATGGATTACGGTCACTCTTAGTAGTAAAACTACTTTTTGGACAATGCTGGTCATGATTCAGAAAATACGTACATTTTTGTAGCACCTTATGTTATCTGAGCACCCCATAAAGCTTTAATACCGATAAATGATATAGACAAAAACAGCCATATCTTGCAAGCAATAAATGAATGAACTCATTGTACTTTTCAAAAGGAAAATCAGCATCCGAAAATTGGTTAAAACTGATTTGGGAAATCTCAATACTTATACCAAAAATTTTAGACTATTTACAAATGTGGGGCATAACGTCCCATCAAGACAACACACATCCGCGTACATTGATTCAACAATTCACCTGAAGGGTGGAATCTTACTGAGGAGTTGGGAGTCTTGGCTGCCAGCTAGAGAGCAGGTGAGTAGCCTGTCCTGCTTCACTTTGGAGTAATACCCGAAATATTGACTGCTCCTTTCCGCCAGATGCTGCCTGGCCTGCTGTGTTCTTCCAGCCTCTTGTCTGTCTTCATTAATTAACCACCCAATGGTCTGATTCACAGTAGGGTGGGAAGATTGCCCATGGTTTGTCCAACCCAAAGCATAGTTCAGGTGACAATGGGAAGGCAACGGAGTTCATACATACCCTTCCCAGCTCCAAGCTCATCACCAACAAGAGAGCAGACAATTATGTCCATTTGGCTGCTCAGAATCTTGGCTGATATGATTTGGAAATGTGGCTGTCTGATGGGTAGGTACTTGTAGATGGGTTTTACTGGTATTCTCAAACTTGAACTGTGTGAAGGATTATTTGGAGTCTGCATAGGCTCAACACTTAAATTCATATGGGGACAACATGCTGTGAAGTACAGCCAAATAATCTGCCTATTAAAAAAATGAGGCTACGTTTATGTCCTTGACAAGAAGTTAGTTGGGTCAGTTTAACAAACAAAATGGAGAGCTGTTTATTGAATAATCGTATTTAATAGGAGCGCAATGTATTGCTTGTTTTAAACTGGACCTTTTGAGGGGGCTATATATGACAAGGTTTTGCTACACTCCACTGATATGCTGACTCATTGGGCTCATTGGTTCCAGTGGAGGTGAGAGGGCTATTTCCATGGTGGAGCTGGAGAGAAGTGTTGTATGCAGGATGCATTAGAATTGGTGTAGCCCAGGGGAAATATTGGTGCTTCTGTCAGGTCATTTAGATTCATGCCCCACTTATTACTGTAGATCCTTTGTACTGCCATGACACAAAACCTGCAACATAATTCTGTTTGCCTGGCATCGTAGCAACAAATGGCACTTGGAACACTATTGATAAATGTGGTCTTGTACTGCCAGCCGGCCGCACTTTGTGTAACTGTCATTGGGGGCCTTTTTTATATTTTAAAATATCTTTTTAAACAAAATCCTTTTTTCTGCTGCTGAATTTTAATTCAAATGCTTAAAAAGAACTGACTACCCCAACCATGCTTGATTCAAATGTCTCACCAGAGGTCTAGAAGGAAGACTGTTGTCTTGCAATTTGACAATTGGATTGGCATTTGATGGAAATAAACTAAAGAGACAGGAAGGAATGGGACTGATTGGATTGCTTTACAGAGAAAAGACCTCTTTAACTGCCGTAATGTCTATAAAAAGGCATGAACGCAGTTCTTTTGCTTTTTACCAAACGAAACTGTCTGTGATTAAGACTCACGACTTTGGTTGTGGTGAAAAAAGTGCACAACCATGTATTGCTTGTGACTAAGTAAGTTTCATTGGGGCTCACAACTCTAACAGTTCAAATGCACATAGTGTTACCTATTAACAGTCTTATCTTTATTCTACTGCTGTCTAGACTATAAGACCATAAGATATTGGAGCAGAATTCAGCTATTTGGCCCACTTGAGTCTGTTCCACCAGTAAATTATGGCTAATATGTTTCCAGATCCCCATTCTTCTGTCTTCTCCCTGTAACCCTTGATCCCCTCACTAATCAAGGACCTATCCGTGTAAGCTACCACGTTTCAAACACAATAATGCATGAATTTTTTTTTATTCATTTGTGGGATGTGAGTGTCACTGGCTGGGCCAGCTTTCATTGCCTATCTGAGCTGCCCTTGAGAAGGTTATGGTGATCTGCCTTCTTAAACCACTGCTGCAGTCCACCTGCTGTGGGTTGACTCACAATGCCATTAGAGAAAGAGTTTCAGGATTTTGACCCAGTGACAATGAAGGAACAACAATATATTTCCAAGTCAGGATGGTCAGTGGCTTGGAGGGAACTTGGAGGTGGTGATGTTCTTATATATCTGTTGCTCTTGTCTTTCCAGATGGAAGTGTTCTGGGTTTGGAAGGTGCTGTCTGAGGATCTTTGTGAATATTCTAACTTTCAATTTTATATTTAACATTCACAATATAAGCTACTACTGTAACAGACTCAGAAGTTTGGTTATAATGACAGAATCTGTCACATTCAAGGAGTTTATTTTATTTTCATTGAATCATAATAATTAACAGACACTTGTTGCACCAAAGAATCCGTCCGATTAAATGAGTTGAGTTTTAAACCTGTTATGGTGAACTCATGTACAATCCAGAAATAATTGTGATATGTGGTCTGTGAAGGATGGCAGTAATGCCAATCTCTCACCTTAACACAATTAAATTTTCACAAGCTAAATCAGCGACTCTCTGCCTTTCCATCGCTGTGCGGAATGTAGGAGCTCAGAGTTCATCCTTGTTCATAAATAAATGTGCCAGGGTAAAATAATTACCTGCACTTGTTGCTTTTCATTAAAATGTCAGATAGAGACTGCTGTGTTATGGTAATAAGATAAACAGTCAAAAAATACATTATTCCACTGCTTGTGTATGGGAGTTGTGCAATTAGTAATTTATTGGAAAAAAAATCACTAAAAATTATAGAATTTTTTTTAAACATTTAACCCATACATATAGAAATGAGAAAAATGCAATTTTTGGCCCGTGCTGGAAGATATTTTATCAAGATTCAGGCATAATAACTTACCCCTTTCCAGACAGTGTTTCCATTCTCCTCGATCAGCTACCCACCCAAGGCTTTGTGTTTTGCAAATAGATGTCTCATCCTCTTACATCCTCCATGTCCCCTGTGTGAGGATCTCAGCTCACTGGAACTAAGCCAGATACATGAATTGCAAATAGATACTGAAACACTCTTATTTACATACTCATTTATTTTACTAAATTCTCCCAGGTTCTTAATCATTTAATTTCCCATAAAAAAATTCTATTCACATATTACATCTCAGCTGGGTTGGGGCATGCAGCTGATCTACTTGTAAGCTTCTGGCAATCTGTGTCCAATTATTTTAATCTTTGCTGAAGTGGCAGTAGGGGTGCTGCGAGGGACTTAGTGTCCTTGGATCGGGGAAAGGGTAAAGTCAGCCATGTTTGTTGCTGCCTATCCCTGTTCAAAATCAGAAGTCACACGACACCAGGTTATAGTCGAACCGGTTTATTTGAAATCACACAAGCTTTCAGAACGCAGCCCCTTCGCCAGGTGCAGTGAGAGAGCAGAGCACACAGACCAAGAGCTTATAGGCAAAGAGATCAAGGGCAGAGAGATCAAAAGATCACACGACTGGTATGAGTGGCGTGTCAGGTGATAAGTCTCTGCAGGTGACCAAGTGTGTTAGATGGTGAGTAATATGTCAACAGCTGAATAACCAGCGAAGGGATGACCTATAATCATGGGAGACTTCAAGATGCAGGTAGACTGGGCAAATCAGTTTGCTTGTGCATCTCAAGAAAAGGAATTTGTGGAATGTCTACAAGGTAGTTTTTTGAAGCAGCTGCTAGTAGAGCGCATTAGGGAACAGGCAATTCTACATTTGGTGATGTGTAATGAGGGAGACTAGATTGGGAGCTTAAGGTTGAGGAACCCCAAGTGGCAGTGGTCACAATATGCTGGAATTTACCCTGCAGTTTGAGAGAGAGAATTGAACTGAATTGAATTAAATTAGCTTTAAAGTCACATGTATTCAAATAAGTACAGTGAAAAGTTTATAAGTGGCTACTTGCAATGTAATCTAAGGTAATTAGGTACAACCTATTCAGTTACAGAATAGAGAAATTAAGAAAAAAAATTACAGCTGTACGCAATATAACCGTAGGCCAGAAAAACAGGAAGTAAAGTTAAAAAGATAAACATCACAGTCTCCCTCCAAAGGCTCTCTGCAGCAAACTAATGCAGAGGGCCTCCACGTGGTTTGATCACTGACTGTCGCCATGCTCCACACTGGGCCGCTGCCCCTGCTCCCAAACCAGGCCACTACTACAATGCTCCACACTGGGCCGCTGCCCCTGCTCCCAAACCAGGCCGCTACTACAATGCTCCACACTGGGCCGCTGCCCCTGCTCCCAAACCAGGCCACTACTACAATGCTCCACACTGGGCCGCTGCCCCTGCTCCCAAACCAGGCCACTACTACCGTGCTCTGCTCTGGGCTGCTGCCCCTGCTCCCAAACCAGGCCACTACTACAATGCTCCACGCTGGGCCACTGCCCCTGCTCCCAAACCAGGCCACTACTACAATGCTCCACGCTGGGCCGCTGCCCCTGCTCCCAAACCAGGCCACTACTACCGTGCTCTGCACTGGGCCGCTGCCCCTGCTCCCAAACCAGGCCACTACTACCATGCTCTGCACTGGGCCGCTGCCCCTGCTCCCAAACCAGGCCACTACTACCGTGCTCTGCACTGGGCCACTGCCCCTGCTCCCAAACCAGGCCACTACTACCATGCTCTGCTCTGGGCCGCTGCCCCTGCTCCCAAACCAGGCCACTACTACAATGCTCTGCTCTGGGCCGCTGCCCCTGCTCCCAAACCAGGCCACTACTACAATGCTCTGCACTGGGCCACTGCCCCTGCTCCCAAACCAGGCCACTACTACCGTGCTCTGCACTGGGCTGCTGCCCCTGCTCCCAAACCAGGCCACTACTACCGTGCTCTGCACTGGGCCACTAGTGTCCCTCTCGGGCTGCTGGTGGCAGGCTTCCCCGCTTTGAGCTTCTGGTCTGAGAAACTGGAATCAGATGTAATGGTAAAACTATTAAGTAAAAGTAGCTACAAAGAAATGAGGAAGGAACTGGCTGGAGTTGATTGGAAGAAGAGTCTGACAGGGAAGACAGTGGAGCAGAAATGGCAGGAGTTCCTGAGGATAATTCAAGAGGCACAGCAGAGATTCACCCCTAGATATAAGAAACATACTAAGGGGAGGAGGAGGCAACCATGGCTGACAAGAGGAGTCAGGGACAGCAAGAAAGCAAATGAAGAAGCAAACAATGTGGTGAGGTTTAGTGGGAAGCCAAAGGATTGGGAAGCCTTTAGAAACCTGCAGAGGATAACTACAAAAGCAGTAAGTGGGGAGAAGATGAAAAATGATGGTAGGCTATCTACTAATATTAAAGAAGATTGCAAGAGGCTACCTTTGATTTAATGTCCTGGGGCCCCTTAAGCAAAGACTATCCCATTTGACTGAGGGCCACTGACAGCCATGGTAAACTTCTATTCTTTGTGTCTGTGGCAAACAGCAAAACAAGACAGAAGTAACAATTAGCCTGGTATCTCTGGCTGATGGGGTAAAGTGCAAAAATGCAAGGCAGGGACACTGTGAGCATCCAAGTCTGCTCAGCATGGGTGAGTGCTGTGACGGTGTGTGAAGAGATTTTTTAGATACCAATAAAGGTAAGAGAGAAGCAAGAGTGGCATTGGTTCACTGGAAAATGAGGTTAGAGAAGTAGTAATGGGGAGCAAAGAAATGGTGAAGGGAGGTGACAGCTGATTGAGCTCCACAGATGCTGGTATTCCATTTCCCAGTTAACCTTTATTCACACGTGGAAAGTCATTGACACTGATCCAGCTCTCTCAAAGCCAGCTCTCAGAGTACAGAATGTCTCACAGTCCTGTTTTCATCTGTCAGCCAGGGCTCCCTGATTGGACCAGATTAACAGGCCCAATCAGGGAACTCATATTCTGTGAGGTCCATCTGGCTGACCTCATTACAGTCACTACATCCCTCCCTCACTGAGTGCGAGAACGTAGGCTGGTTCTTTTTTTTTGTCGCTCTTCCTGGGGCATTTTAGCACTGGGTGAGGTTCCTACAACTTTGCTTTGGATATGGTAGCATTAACGCACAGTAGTTTGTCTCTTGTGCCTGGAGCATCTTGGGAAAAATGTATACTCTTCTTAAGGCGGCAGTGGCGTTGAGGCAGCGGCATCTGCTGTGTCCAAACTACATTCCGAGGTACCTTAAATGCTTAGTGGAGAGGGAGAACCCCTGGTTCCAACAGCCTTTCCAACTGTTCTGAGGAACTAGGAACATTTTGATCCTGCCCCATTTGTAAGTTTGCAGCTTTCATGTGGTCTGTGTGCTTGTTCAGGACCGTCGACCTGACCCGAGCTTTATATGTCACTGGACCTGACCTCGCGTCAACCATGCCTCTTGCCCATGCCGGGCCGTTCACGTGGTTCCTACACTAAACTTCATCCACTGAAGTAAACTGTCTGCCTCATTTAATGGTCTTGTGTCTAGCATTGGCATTCCTGATGCCATTTCACTCTCACTCCAGGTCCAGAAAGATCAGATTTAATCTCGTGTGGAACCTTTTCCCCATTAACAACTATGCTGGAGCTGTCCCTGTGGTTGCATGAGAGATGGTCCTATGATCAATTAGGAATCGGAAAAGTTTGGTATCTAGCAAAGCTGGAGGCTGTTTCTTTAAGCCTGCCTTCAAAGTTTGGCCTGCTCTTTCTGCCAGACCATTGGATGATGAATGGCAAGGAGCTGTCCTTATATGTTGCATGTCATCTGACTTTAGGATATACTCAAATTCCTGGCCGATAAACGATGGCCCATCATCTGTGACCAACACTTTCAAAAGTCTGTGTATTGCAAAAGATGTGGCAGTTTCTTTTAACATTATCCCCGTGTTTGACAAATGAATACTTCGAATGGGCATCCACAATGACTAAGAATATTGAGCTCATGAAGGGACCTGCATAGCCAATGTGAAACAGAGTCCTGGGTTTATGTGGCCATTCCCATGAATGTAGGGGAGCTGCTGGTGGTAATTTTTGTCCTTGTTGACACTCTGGGCACTGCCCCACCGATGTGGCTATGTCTGCAATCACTCTTGGCCACCAGACGTAACTTCTTGCCCACATTGTCATTTTGGAAACCTGTGCGTGACTCTAGTGGAGTTCAGTCAGTATTTGACAGCGACCTTTCCTCAGGACAGACATTCTTGCTCCCCATAATAAAATGCCATCCTCTGCTGTGATCTGGCCTCTCCAGCTCCAAAAAGGTTTCCATTCTGTTTGTGACGGCCCTTTGGTTTTCCCCATCACCACCAGCTGTTTCAGTTTTGCCAGCACTAGATCTTTCTGCATCCAATGTCTGATATTGTCAGCTGTGGCTGGAAATGTGTCCAGAAAATTTAAAACCCTTAACAGACTCTTCCAGTAGCAGCATCACTATCAGTGGTGTATCTGCCAGCAGGAGGAGACTCAATGCATCCACATTTGCTAATCGGCCTCCTGGATGGTGTTCCAACTTGTAATTATACACACTTTGTAACTTAATATTAGACCCCACTGCTGAATTTGGTCTGAAATTATGGGTGGCAATGCCTTTTTAAGAAGATGTGAAAGGGGGTTTGTGTCCATTATTATTACAAAGTTATGTCTGTCTGGGTATTGGTGGAGCTTCCTGCCTTCTCTACCTGGGCACATTTCTGCTCTACGTTAGCCAGTCTTGGATTGTTATGCTATTGGGAGTTCCTGTCCATTGGACCATCTATGAGTTAATACTACCCCAGTACTGTACAGGGAGGCATCGCATGTCACCACCAGATCTCGCTTGGGATCATAATGTGCCAACACCTTAGAGGATGACAGCTGTTTCTTCACTTCCCTGAAAGCTATGGGTTGGCTACATGACTGTTTCCAAGGCTGATCCTTTTTGTAAGGGTTGACGCAAAGGAGCCAGGGTGGGGGCCAGGTTATGTATGAACTTTGATAATAATTCACCAGCCCAAGGAAAGACCTAAGCTCCGTTACAAATGTGGGAGCTGAGGTACCTTTGATTACCCTCACCTTATCTTCCAGCCAGTGTATCCCAGTCCTGTTGCCTCTGCAACATAAGTAAGTCACTTGGGGTGCCTGGAACACATCTTTCTCCCTTCTAAGGTGTACACCCACCTGGAAGAAACATAGGAACATAAGTAATAGCTGCAGGAGTAGGCCATTTGGCCTGTTGAGTCTGCTCTGCCATTCAATAAGATCATCGCTGATCTTTTTATGGACTCAGCTGCAACACCCGGCCAGCTCACCATAACCCTTAATTCCCTTACTGTTCAAAATCACTCTATCTTTTTAACATTTAACATTCAATGAGGTAGCCTTAACTGCTTCACTTGGCAGGGAATTCTACAGATTTGTAACCCTTTGGGTGAGGAAGTTCCTCTTTAACTGAGCTGAGGATCTGCTCTCCCTTATTTTGAGGTGATAACCAGTAGCTCTACATTCACCTGCCCATGGAAACCACCTCCTGCTTTTACCTATTCCCTCTATAATTTTAGATGTTTCTTTAAGATTCCCCACTCATTCTTCTAAATTCCAATGAGAATGTCCCAGTCTACTCAATCTCTCCACATAAGCCAATCCTGTCAACCCCGGAATCAACTTAGTGAACCTCCTCTGTACCCCCTCCAGTGCCAGTACAAGGACTATGTCAAAATTCCATAAGTGCTCTTTATTGGTCTTCCCTGTTATTGGCACATTGTCTAGATAAAAGGCGACCTGGGATAGGCTTTGTAAAATGTTCTCCATCATCCACCGAAAAATTGCACAGGCTGATGATACCCCAAAGGTAGTCTCCTATATTGGTGCAAACCTTTATAGGTATGAACTGCAGCATACTTCTGGGAATCCTCACCTAATCACAATTGCAAGTACGTATGGCTCACATCCAGCTTTGTGAAGGACAAATCATGCTGATGAGTGGTTGGGTATTTATCCGTCTTGCTCCACTATTCAATATGGTGATGGCTGATCATTAAGGTCAATCAAGGCAACCTGGTAGAAATATATAAAATTACAAGAAGCTTAGATAGTGTGGATAATTAGACTTATTTTCCCAGGGTGGGAATGTCAAATGCTAGGGACCATAAGTTTAAGGTGAGAGGGGGAATGTTTAAAAGAGATGTGCGAAGTAGTGTTTTTTACACAGAGGATAGTAGGTCCCTGGAATGTACTGCCAGGGGAGCTGGTAATTACAGATACGATACCAGTGTTTAAGAGGCATTTTAGACAGACACATGAACAGTCAGTGAATATAGGGATACAGACCATGTACAAGCAGATGGGATTAGATTAGAATGGCATCATGATCAGTGCAGACATGGTGGGCTGAAAGGCCTGTTCATGTGCTGTACTCTTCTGTGTTCCAGAGAGTACAATCCCAAGTGATGCAGTCTCTCATACGTCAGTCCTGCCATCTCTGAAATCAATGTGGTTAACCTTCGCTGCACTCCCTCTATAGCAAGAACATCTTTCCTCTGATAAGGATAACAAAACTGCACACAGTATTCCAAGTGTGGTCTCATCAATACCCTGTATAATTGTAATAAGACATCCTTGTTCCTGTACTTGAATCCTGTAGCTATGAAGTCTAACGTACAATTTGTCTTCTGTATTGCTTGCTGCAGCTGTACACTGACTTTCAACGATTGTATTCCGAGAAATGCCATGATTTCCTCTTTAGTTTTAGGACTGGGAAATATGATCAGAGCCTTGACTTTCATTGTTACTAGCAACATTTACCCTACAATGTGTCCTAGGTAAGTTACCCCTGATTTTGAGAATTCACTCTTGGTCATTCTCCTGTTTGAAGTGTTCTTGTTGTAGCATGTTGTCTGCCATTCTTTCAACTTTACCCGTGAAGTTTCAAAACTCGTCTGTGATACTTTGCACGTTCCTGTTAGAAACACGAACATGTAACTCAACATTGCAGATTTGTCTGTCTGCCTTAAAACCTTTCTTCAATCAATTTTAATGGGCCTCTTATCTGATGACTTTAGATCAATGGAATAAATCCATCAGAATAGTTTGGGGAATCTCTGGTTGTAACTTGTAAGAAATATAATCCTGTTTTCTAGTGACAATAGGCCTTAATTATTGTTTTGAGAGACTGATGGTATGAGGTTGTAGACTTGCTCGCTGAGCTGGTGTGTTTGATTATTACAGATGCTTTGTCACCCTGCTATGTCACATAGTCAGTGCGCCTCTGGTGAAGCGTCAGTGTTCTGTCCCACTTGTTATTTATATGCCTCAGTTTGCTGGGGTGGTTGGCATCACTTCCGGTTCTGTTTCTCAGTGGTTTGCATATTGGGTCTAGTTCAGTGTGTTTGTTAATGGAGTTCCAGTTGGAATACCAGGCCTCCAGGAATTCTCTGGCTTGTCTCTGTTCGGCTGGTGGTATTATGGATGTGTGGCCCCAGTCGAATTTGTGTCCTTCTTTGTTCGTGTGTATTGAGACCAGAGTTAGACCGTAAGACCATAAGACAATAAGACATAGGCGCAGAAATTAGGCCATTCAGCCCTTCGAGTCTGCTCTGCCATTCATTCATGGCTGATAAGTTTCTCAACCCCATTCTCCTGCTTTCTCCCCGTAACCCTTGATCCCCTTGGTAGGTCTCGCCTACCAATGGAAGCATCTTTCCAACATCTACTCTGTCCAGCCCAATCAGTGTTCTATAAGTTTCAATTAGAACCCCCCTCATCCTTCTAAACTCCATTGAGTGTGGGTCCAGAGCCCTCAAACGTTCCTCATATATTAAACTTTTCATTCCTGGCACCATTCTCGTGAACCTCCTCTGAACCCGCTCCAGGGCCAGTACATCCTTCCTGAGATATGGGGCCCAAAACTGTGCACAATACTCCAAATGAGGCCTGACCAGAGTCTTATAGAGCCACTGACGTAGATCCCTGCTTTCATATTCAAGTCCTCTCAAAATAAATGCCAAAGTTGCATTTGCCTTCCTGACTACTGACTCAACCTGCAAGTTTACCTTGAGAGAATCCTGGACTAGAACTCCCAAGTCTGTTTGCACTTCAGACTGCTGAATTTTCTCCCCATTTAGAAAATAGTCCATGCTTCTATTCTTCTTACAAAAGTGCATGACCTCACACTTTCCCCATGTTGTACTCCTTCTGCCACTTCTTTGCCCACTCTGCTAACATGTCCTAATCCTTCTTCAGCCACCCCACCTCTTCAATACTACCTGCCCCTCCACCTATCTTTGTACCTTCTGCAAACTTAGCCAGAATACCCTCAGTTCCTTCATCTAGATCATTAATGTATAAAGTGAAAAGTTGTGATCCCAACCCTTTTGGAACACAACTTGCCATCCTGAGAAAGACCCTTTTAACCCCACTCTCTGCTTTCTGCCAGAGACCCAATCTTCTATCCATGCTAGCACCTACCCATGAGATTCGGTCATGTCTCTTGGTGGCTAGTTGGTGTTCGTGTATCCTTATTGTCAGTTTTCTTCCAGTTTGGCCTATTTAATGTTTCTCACAGTCCTTGCATGGTATTTTGTATATTACGTTAGTTTTATTGTTTGTGGGGAAGTGGTCCTTTACATTCATCAGTAGCTGTCGCAGGGTGGTTGTTGCTTTGTGGGCTACCCTGATGTCTAGGAGTCTGAGTAGCCTTGTGGTCATCTCTGATGTACGGTAGGATGACTAGTGTGTCTGGCCATGTTGTGTCTTCTTGTTGTGGTCTGTCACAGAGGTAACGGAGGATTGTGCTTTTTGGGCATCCATTCCTTTTAAAAACTCTGTATAAGTGCTCCCGTTCTGTTTTCTGCAGTTCCAGATTGCTGCAGTGTTTTGTGGCTCATTTGAATAATGTCCTGATGCAGCTCCGTTTATTGGTGTTGAGCCAGCTGTGTAATTTGCTTAACTTCAAATCCGTTTTTTGAGCCTCACCTAGTGGAAACATATTAAATATTTCTTTTGAATCATCGCCATCCTTCAAAAACAGGTTTTGGCTACACTAACACCTGCTTATGGTAGTACTTTGACCTCTGGTAATAGACCATTGCTCTGGTCACCATACATGTTGGAAAATACCTGGAACTTCTACCTTTAACTGTTCCATTTCTTTAATTTCAAACTTTCTGTGATATGGGCAAAGCTATAACTTGTGCTTCAGCCGAATTCCTCAGGAATAAGAAAGACGAGTGGAGGGCACTACTAGCCACATGGGAGTATGATATCATAGCTATGATGGACACTTGGCTGAATGATGAGCAGGATTGACAACTCAATATTCATGGTTGAATATGCAGACGGTAAAGAAAGGGGGCAGATTTGGTGGAATCAATTGAAGCAGTGACCTAGGACAGTAATTTGGAAGGATCATCAAATAAGGCCATGTGAGTTGAAGTCTGAATTCACAAAAGGGGCCATCATGCTGATCTTTGTGTAACATAAGTCCTCAGTGAGGAAGAGACAGAGGATGAAATTCATAGTCAGCTACAATGCACTTAAACTACACTCCTTTAAGATCTCCAAAAACACACACTAATTCACAACTAAGACAGTGAAAATACAGGTGGTTTGACACAGATATTATGAATGAAAAGAATATAGACATGGAACAAAGTTCTAACGACCAAATATCTCGGTCGTTGTGGTGGGTTAAATCATCTCAAATTGTTTCTTTTGATTTCAACAATGATCACATGCTGCTGTCCGTTGAGCAATAGCAATTTTTCGTCTCAGTAGTTGGTCTGGTGGACCTAGGTCTTTTCATGTTAGTTCTTTCTCGTTTCAACATTCTTGGATTTATTGGACTGAATATTACATTTCTTTGGCTAAGTTTGACTGGCCTGGAGTTATTTGGCGGAATCCGCCACACAATTTAGCAGATTTTCTCACCGTATCTTAAGAAATTCATTTCATTCGATACCTGATCCTCATCTATAATATTTCTCAGGCCCAACTCAGGCCCCATCTTACCGTGCACCTTGGAGACAGTAAGTGTGGAGCTGGAAAAGCATAGCAGGTTAGATGGCATCTAAGAAGCAGGAAAGTCAGGACTGATAAAGGGTTTCGGCCTGAAACGTTGACTTTCCTGCTCTTCGGATGCTGTTTGACCTCCTGTGCTTTTGCAGCTCCACATTTATTTACCATGCACCTTTCCAGGAACAGCTCATCACTGCTGACGTATCCTGGAATTCAGCACCATCGCTGACACCCGCATCATATTTGAAAGGAAGTTGTGCACCCAGACAAGCAGTCAGTCCAGAACTGCTTTGCATCGTTCCTGTTATTTGCCTCAGACATGGCAGACACGTGGAAATCATCATCTCACTTTACGGGCAGGGCCTTCGAGATCCTGCTGGATGGATGGTGCAGAACTAGGTCTTCCATTTCCCCCCAGGGCCAGCAGATAGACTATGATACCAGCCCGCCTTAGTCCAAGGTTGCTACCTGTGTTAACCTACTCTCACACGTCTGGAAGAAGGCTCAGCATTATAGGAAGAAGTTCAATACCCTCCTCCACTTCACCAGTGAAAGTGCCAGTATATTTTCTCTGATACCTCACACTCACTCTTATTACTGTTGCTGCACCCATGTCCCAGTAAATCTCATGGTCAGAGGGAAATTGAGGAACAAATATGTAGAGAAGTCTCAGATGTACATTAAGAATAATAAGGTTGTAATAGGAGGTGATTTTAATTTTTGAAACATTGACTGGGACTGCCGTAATGTTAAAAGTTTGGATGGAGAAGAATTTGTTAAAAATGTTGAAGAAAATCTCCTTTGTCAATATATAATTGTTTCTACTAGTGAAGGAGCAAATCTTGACCTTCTCTTGGGTAATAAGGCAGGGCAAATGACTGAAATGATAGGAGGTAACACTTTGGGACAAGTGTTCCTAATTCTATTTGTTTTAAAATAATCGTGGAAAAAGATAAGCTTTCCATAACAGTTAAAGTTTTTAATTAGAGTAAGGAAAATTTTAATGGTATAACACAAGAAATTTCAAAAATTGATTGGAGTAGACTGTTTGCAGGAAAGGGGATATCTGATAAGTGGAAGGCTTTCAAAAGTGTGATAACGAGAGTAATACATATGAGAGCAAGACACCAACTAAAGAGAGTTTAGGGCCCCTTAAGAATCAAAGAGAACCTCAGGAGATGGGAAGGATATTAAATGAATATGTTGAATCAAATTTTATTCTGGAGAACAAAATAGAGGCTAGAGAACTCAGGGAAATAAATATTAATGGAGAAAACAGAGTTAATGTTTCGGATCTGGTAACCCTTCCTCAGTGAGGAAGTGTCACCGGACCCGAAACGTTAACTCTGTTTTCTCCTCCACAGATGCTGCCAGACTTGCTGAGCCTTTCCAGCAACTTTGTTTTTGTTCCTGATTTACAGCATCTGCAGTTCTTTTGGTTTTTAAATAAATATTAATGTTTTGAAAACAGTTCACATTACAGGAGAAGTGCTGGAGGTCTTAGAAAATATAAAGTTGGATAAATCTCTGTGACCTGATCTAGTGAATCCCAGGACATTGCGGGAAGTAAGGGAGGAAATTACAGGTCCCCCTGCAGAAATATTTGTATCATCTATAACGACAGGTGAGGTGCCGGATGACTGGAGAGTAGCTAACGTTGTGTCTTTGTTTAAGAAGAGATGTAAGGGGAAACAATAGATATGTGAGTCTGACTTCAGGTGATGGGTAAGTTGTTGGAGGGGATTCTGAAATTTAGGATTTGTGTGCATTTGGAGAGGCAAGGAATAATTAAGTATAATCAGCATAGTTTTGTATGACGGAAATCGTCTCGCACAAACTTGAATTGAGTTTTTTGAGGAAGAAACTGAGACGATTTATGAGAGCAGAGCAGTAGACATTGTTTACTGAGACTTTAGTATTTGACAAGTTTTGCATGGTAGACTAATCAGTAAAGTTAGATCATATGGGATTCAGGATGAGCTTGGCAATTGGATGCAGAATTGGCTTAATGGCAGGAGACAGAAAATAATAGTGGAGGGTTGTTTTTCGGACTGGTGGCCCATTACCAGTGGTACTCCACAGAGACTGGTTCTGGGTCCACTTTTGTTTGTCATTTATATAAATGATTTGGATGAGAATATAGAAGGCATAGTTAGTAAGTTTGCAGATGCCACCAAAATTGATGGTATAGTGGTCAGTGAAGAGTGTTATCTAATATTACAGAGAGATCTTGGTCAATTGGTTGAATGGGCTGAGGAGTGTCAGATGGAGTTTAATTTGGATAAATGAGAGGTATTGCAATTTGGTTAAACAAACAAGAGCAGGACTTGTATAATTAAAAATAGGGACTTGTGTAGTGTTGTAGAACAGAGGGAGACCTCAGGGTTCAGGTACATAATTCTTTGAAATTTGAGCCACATGTAGTTAAGAAAGCATTTAGTACACTTGTCTTCATTGCTGAGATCTTTGAGTACAGGAGTTGGGATGTTATGTCAAGGTTGTACAGGACGTTGGTGAGGCCTCTTTTGGAGTACTGTGTCCAATTCTGGTTCCCCTTGTTAGAGGAAGGATATTATTAAGCTGGAGAACATTTAGAAGAGATTTACCAGGATTTTGCTGGGAATGGATGGTTTGAGTTATTAGGAAAGGCTGGATAGTTTGGGACATTTTTCGCTGGAGCGTAGGAGGTAGAGGGGTGACCTTATCAAGGTTTATAAATTCATGAAGAGTATGGATGAGCTGAATGGCAAGTGTCTTTTCCCTAGAGTGGGGGATTTCAAGACCAGGGGACACATTTTTACGGTGAGATGAGGAAAACTTTAAAAAGACATGAGGGGCAATTTCTTTGTACAGAGAGTGGTTTATGTGTGGAATGAACTTCCAGAGGAAGTGATGGATGCCGATGCAGTTACAGTGTTTAAAAGACATTTGGATAAGTACATGAGTAAGAAATGTTTGGAGGAATGTGGGCCAAGCACAGCCAGATGGGACTAGTTTCGTTTGGGATTATGGTCGACATGGTCTGGTTGGATTGAAAGGTCTGTTTCCCTACTGTATGACTCTAGGACTCATGCTCTACCACACTGTCTACTGCCTGAAATATCGGCCCCCAATTGCTTTCACCCTCTCCAATCTCTGACACCGCTAACCCTGCATCCTCTCTGTTCTGCCTACTCCATCATTCAGGGCATCTCCTCACCTCCACCAAAAGTATCTACTGTGCCACCTGCCTTAATAGCAGCATCCCCCTCATTCTGGGAGGTAAACAGCCTCTAATAGGGCAGAAAGAGTCAAGATGGGTGGTGGGCTGCCCAATAGTCAGCTTCCCACCCGTTGTGGGGAGAGTATCCTGTCCCTGTCCACCCCAAATGTCTGAGTGAATGTGGCTAGATATCAGAGGCTGCCCTTGACTTCATGTCCTGGGGCCCCTTAAGCAAAGACTATCCCGCTTGACTGAGCACACAGTGTCCCTGCTGCAGCATTACATTGAGAGTTGCCAGTGCAGCCATAAGTGAGATATTGAGGGGCTGAATTGTCCTGCGAGTAGTATGAAGATGTGTCAGGACAGTTCTTACAGGATGACAATATCTGATGCTAATGTCTAAGGACAGTGGTATGTGTGGTCAGTGCCCATGGAGCATACCAGATGTTGGTGCTCAGAGTCCAACTTGGAGGTACTTCAAAGCATGCAGCGAGTTGAATTCACCAGGTACTGTGGCAAGTTTGGTAAGACAGGAAGCTGAATATTATTGCAGCAAGTCAACAAAGCATTTAACAAGCAATAATCACCCTGAAATGGCAATTCTCTGCTCCCTAGCAAGAAACTTGCCATAGCGCTTGTGAAAAGCAGAAAAGATGGGAGTGAGATGCTCCCTACATCGAGATGCATGTTGTGGAACTAGTTGTCTGATTCCGCCGCAAATCTCACCATAGCTCACATTACCCAGACACTGGTAAGGTTTTACTCTTAGTCTTTTCACCTGCATAGAAAGTGAGAGGAAGAGAGATGTGTTTAGTTTGCTGTCTCTAGCTGCTGTGCACTAACAGATTTGTAACAGACTTCAGGTCAACCTATTGGACGGTTGTTGTTAGGCAGATTTTCCTTAACGCAAAGGCCCTTGGTGTAACTCTGTCAAAATATCCTCCTCACTGGTTTGAAAAACAGCATTGTGTTTCTCAAAATGTACGCCACTCGACTTTTCCAAGTTACATAGCTCTTGTATCCCAGCTACAAAGCAGTTTGACTTCAATTTAAGTTTATTGTCCCTCACAACAAGGAGTTGAACATTATGTTGAACATAATATATTTGCTTTTCATTCTATCCCTCTGGAAATGAACCCCATGCTTTCCTTGCTTTGTTTCTCAAAGGCCTTATTAGCTTAGTTGTCCGGTTTGGTGACTTGTGCTATAAGTGTGATTTGTGTGCGTGTGTGCATGTCTTTGTCCATCGATTGTTGGCCCTGTATAAAAATCCTGGACGTCCCTCCTAACATTTACAGGGAGTGTGCCTTCACCACGTGGACAGCAGTATCCAAGAGAAACATAACCATCTCAAGGGCATGTAAGGATAGGCAATAAAGTGCTGACCTTGCCAGTGACACCCACATCCCAAGGCTGAGTAACAAATATATACAGCTCGATTAAATATGAATATGAGTGACTATATTTTATGCATGTGGATTTATAACTTCTAATACTGTAAAATTCAATGAAGAATTCTTCGATTAATCAAAAGTTATGACATTCAGTCTGCATTGCTCACATGCTAATGAGTGCAGCACAAAACAGTGTGCCAGTGATCAACCAATCTCGTAGTTTAATCTAAAGGCAGCACTTATTCTTTTCACATACTTAGGAAATCTTCATATATATATTAATTAAATAGACTACTTTTTGTGGGTGGGAGTCTCTAAATTTCTCTCCTGTTATAAGACCATAAGAGCAGAAGTAGGACATTCGACTCATCGAGTCTGCTCCACCATTCAATGAGATCATGACTGATCTGATAATCCTCACCTCCACTTTGCTGCCTTTTTCCTATAATTCTTGATTCTCTTACAGATTATAAAATCTGTCTATCTCAGCCTTGATACAGGGAAAATAGCCAGCAGGAATCTACCTAGCGCAGGGAAATTTCGATAGATTTTAAAACCTTGGCCTTAGCTACTCAGCCATGATCACTGCTAGCTTCTCAGTGTTGTCGCTTTAATGGGTTTTCTGTATAGCAGCGTTCCATTGAGAGGGCAGCGGAAACAGCTTTTCCCCTAATTGTCACCACCACTTTAATGGGAGCATGGCTCAAATGGAGAAATCTGTGCACAGCAATAGTGAACCCACTTCCAGTTACTTGGTTGTTCTTATACATCAATATGCTGTTATGCTGTTTAAATTGAATTTTTTACTGAAATATTCAGTGAACCAAAGGCAAAGTTTGCAAGTGCAGTCTGTTTAATTGGCTCTGCATCTTGAAATAAGCTGGTTCATACAGCAGTTGTAATTGTATAGCATTAAACTGAACTGCACTGGATATAAAGTAAATAAGGGATGACATTTTTCTTAATTAAGTTCAGATCTTATATAATCAGGCTGAATGTTCCTGTATTTTGGTTAAGAGTCAATTTCAGGGAGTTTCGCAGAGAGTTTGTTGCCTCCGTGTGTCTGCCAACCTTTCTCGCACAGTTTTTGGCTGCTTATCTTATTAATTACGCATCCTGCCTTCACAGTATTGCCCTCGTGCAATCTTGTATTCAGTAGAGATGAAACTACTCACAACTGCTAGGACCCTGTACCATTGGAGCCATATTTAAGTCTTAGCTGTGCACCATTTCAAGCAGTGCAATTGAGGGACTGCCCTGAGTGTGTCTGTGTGCAATTGAAAATGACATGGCTGTGCAAGGCAAGTTGGCAGTCTGCTTTGCAGACAGGGACTTGAACGTCCTGGTGAAGAGGAGGGTTGCATTGAAGAATCCCACTCCCCACTCCATCCTGCAGCACCTGGTGGTCTTCCATGTTGTATCCAACGTTTATAGGATGGACAGAAAACTTCTCAACCTCAATTGGTTGAAATCCAAGAAGAAAATGACACTACCCTTGCTTGAGGAACTTCAGCACACTGCAGAATCTTCAAATCTCACTTAAGGCTTTCATGAAAGCACCCCCCACCCCTCCATTGTCGAACAGAGCACAAGAAGGGAGGAGGAACTTTGTTTTTAGTTATATCATAGAGTCCCTACAGTGTGGAAACAGGCCCTTTGGCCCAACAAGTCCACATTGAACCTCAGAGCATCGCACCAACAGCTGTCCCCTTATCACCCACCTAATCTACACCTCCCTGAACATGATGGGCAAATAAGCATGGCCAATCCACCTAACCTGCATATCTTTGGACTGTAGGAGGAAACCGGAGCACCTGGAGGAAACTGACGCAGACACAGGGAGAATGTGCAAACACTTCACAGACAGTTGCCCGAGGCTGGAATCGAACCTGGGTCCCTGGTGCTGTGAGGCAGCAGCGCTAACCACTGTGCTGCCGTGCCGCCCCATATCTTAATATCTTCTGTAACTCAAATGGCGCCGGAATATGGTGATATATTACACATCACTATTGGTTAAATATAAGTGACAATAATGTATTCAATACAATTCAATTCAGTTCAAAAGCATACAGAACACTTGGTCTTAGCATCAACCTCAAGAAGACTCACATCTTTTACCAATCCATCCCACGTCAAGTTCTGATCCATCCCTCTTTTAAGCTCAACAGAGAAATCCTCCGAAATGTGGAACATTCCTAACCTGGGAAGCTACCTCTCATCCATGCAGAGATTCAAAATCCCATGGACTGACTGTGTCCCACCTCCTAAGATGGACTTAGGAGGACAGCTCTGACTAAAAATGAATCTGCGCTTGACTAATTTCTTTACAGCCCCCCAGCGACTGGTTGCTGTTGACCTGATCTCCTGGACTAAGATCAGAAGATGCCTTTGCCTCCACGCTGCCTGGCTAACCATTGTCCCGCTTGACTGGCTTAATAACAAATTCCCTTAGATTTTCAGAACGAGCCTTTTGATTGAAGCTTTTGCAGTGTGTTTGCTATGGTGTAGGCACATGGTGTAGGTGTGACATTGATGTTGCACGATGCCACAAAGCAACATGTCTACCCCCTCAATTATTCAGTGCTGGCACCTATGGCAAGCTGCCTCACTTTCTGTCTGTGCTAAAAGACAGGGAAGGACAGAACCATTGGGAGCCTGTAAGTTCTGAATGAAGCAGGAAGGTTTAACAAGGTACGGCAGAGATACTGAGAGTTTCCAAATAGGCATAAACTTTGTTTCTTCACAAAGAAAATCCTGCCCCACGTTGTTTTGATGTGTTCATTTAAATACAGACTATAGGGTCATAGAGTTGTACAGCACAGAAACAGACCCTTTGGTCCAACTTGTCCATGCCGACCATATATCCTAATCTAATTCCATTTGTCAGCATTTGGCCCGTATTTCTCTGAACCTTCCTAATCATGTACACATTGAGATGCCTTTAAAATAATGCAATTGTACCAGCCTCTGCCAATTCCTCTGGCAGCTCATTCAAACTTGCCCCTTAAGTCCCTTTTATATCATTCCCCTCTCACCTTACAACTATGCCCTCAGGTTTTGGACTCCTCTTATTCTGGGAAAAAGACCTTGGCCGTTCACCTTATCCATGTCCCTCATGATTTTACAAACTTCTATAAGACCGCCTCTGACGCTCCAGGGTAAATAGCCCAGCCTTTTCAGCCTCTCCCTATAGCTCAAATCCTCCAACCCTGGCAACATCCTTGTAAATCTTTTCTGCAACCTTTCAAGTTTCACAACATCTTTTCTATAGCAGGGAGACCAGAGCTGAATGCGGTATTCCAAAAGTAGCCTAACCAATGTCCCGTACAGCCACAACATGACATCCCAAATCCTATACTCAATGTACTGACCAATAAAGGCAAGTGTACTAAATGTTTTCCTCCTTGCTCTGTTTTCGTGTGACTTCACCTTCAATGACCAATGAACTTGCACCCCAATATCTCTTTGTTTGGCAGCACTCCCCAAGACTGTACCATTAATTGTATAAATACTGCCCTGATTTGCATTTTCAAAATGCAACATCTCACATTTATCTAATCTCCATCTGCCACTCCTTGGCCAATTGGCCAATCTGATCAAGGTCCCTTTGTACTATGAGATAACCTTTTTTGCGTCCACTACATCACCAACTTTTGTCATCTGCAAACTTACTAACCATTCCTCCTTATTCGCATCCAATTAATTTATATAAATAACAAAAAGTAGTGGACCCAGCACTGATCCTTGCCTTGCACCGCTGGTCATGGGCCTCCAGTCTGAAAAATAACCCTCCACCACATTCTCTTTTGTATCCAAATTTTATGTCCAAGTGGCTGGCTCTCCCTGGATTCCATGCAATCTAACTTTACTAACCAATCAACCATGCGGAACCTTGTTGATCGCATTTCTGAAATCCATATGGACAATGTCCACTGCTCTGCCTTCAACAATTTTCTTTGTCACTTCTTCAAAAAACTCAATCAAGTTAGTGAGACTCACACAAAACCATGTTGACTATCCCTAATAAGTCCTTGCCTTTCCAAATTCATGTAAATCCTGTCCCTCAGAATCCCCTTCGACAACTTGCCCACCACTAATGTCAGGTTCACTGGTCTGTAGTTCCCTGGTTTTTCCTTACCATCTTCCTTAAATAGTGGCACCACGTTAGTCAACCGCCAGTCTTTCAGCACCTCACTATCGATGATGCCAAAATCTCAGCAAGAGGCACAGTAATCTCTTCCCTAGGTTCCCACAAAGTCCACGGATACCCCTGGTAAGGTCCTGGGGTTTATCTACCTTTATGTCCTGAGTTCCCTCTTGAGTATACTCCTGCGGTCCTTATTCTCCTCAAGGGATTCACTCGATCCCAGCTGTCTATACCTGCCATTGAATGCTTCTTTTTCTTGACGAGAGACTCAATTTCTCTAGTCATCCAGCACTCCCTACACCTCCCAGCCTTGCCCTTCACTCTAATAGGAACACACTGTCTCTGGACTGTTTTATCTTGTTTTTGAAGCCCTTCCACTTTCCAACTGCTCCTTTACAAGCAAATTGCCTCTCCCAATCAGCTTTTGAAAGTTCTTGCCTAATACTGTCAAAATTGAACTTACTCCAGTTTAGAACTTTAACTTTTAGATCACATCTGCCTTTTCCATAACTGTTTTAAAATTAATAGATTTATGATCACTGGCCCCAAAGTTCTCCCCCACTGACACCTCAGTCACTTTCCCTGCTTTATTTCCCAAGATAAGGTCAGGTTTTGCTTCTTCTCTAGTAGGTTCAACTACATATTGAATAAAAAAAATTACTTGTACACGCTAACAAATTCCTCTCCATCCAAGCCCATAACACTATGGCAGTTCCAGTCTATGTTTGGAAAATTAAAATTCCCTACCATTACAACCCTATCATTCTTACACATATCTGAGATGTCCTTGCAAATTTGCTTCTGAATTTCTCACTATTGGGGGTTCAAGATGATCATCCGTTTCTTATTTTCTCAGTACCACTCAACTTCACTGGTCGTTTTCTCAGGAATATCCTCCCTAAGTACAACTGTAATGTTATCTCTAACCAAAAATGCCACACCCCTTCCTCTCTTGCAAACCTTTCTATCCTTCCTATAGCGTCTATGCCCTGGAACACTTAGCTGCCAGTCCTGCCATTCCCTGAGCTATGTTTCTATAATGGCTATGATATCTCAGTCCTATGTTTCCAACTGTGCCCTGAGTTCATCTGCCTTAGCTGACAGGTCTGTTGCTTTGAAATAAATGCAGTTTAGTTTTTCAGTCATACCTCATTGTCTGCCTTGCTCTTGCCTGTCTTGACTATTTGGCTTGCTCCTCTTCTCAACTGTACCAGCCTCAGACTTCTGTTTTCTCAGCATCTCTTTGGGTTCCACTCACCGACCTGTTCACCATCCAGCCAAATCTCACCACCGCTACCTTGAGTTTAAAGCATCCCAAGTAGATCTAAAAATCTCCCCACCAGGATATTGGTTCACTTCCAATTCAGGTGCAAACCGTCTCTTATACAGGTCACTTCCACCCCATGTTGGCATTTTGGAATAAAAATGTATTTTTCCATCTCTTCCTAGCTTGACTTTAAAGTGAGTATATGTTTTCCCAAGTGATCATTCTTCGTGTCGCTACTGGCCAGATATTTGACTGGAGAGAATTCAGAATTCAGTCTGTGCCTGTGCCAGCATCCACATGTTTGCAATAAGAGAGACCAAGCTTCTTTCCTTGGTATCACTCATCTAATGTAAACTAGCCCAGAGACACACTTCTTAGTCCTAGGGAGTCTGTGTTTGCCCATGTGGTGTAGTTGTCCATTTAATTACTGGAACAACCATGTGCCTTATCAATTGCAGCCGCAGGTCTATGCTTCATTGTCTTTCAGTTGCTGTTGCAATGATGATAAAGCAGAGAAAATTAGGAAACTGGAATGATCTATCTCCTTAACACATACCAGCCTTGCCTGGGAATGGTAATAGAATGACCATGTTACAGCAATAGTAATTTAGAGGTTCAGAGCCTTGCTTGAGAGAATTCAAATCCCAGCATGGTAGTTAGTGGAGGTTAAATTCACTGAATTAATTAATCTGGAATGAAAAGCTAATCTATCATGATCATGAAGTTAATGGATTGTTATAAAAACCCATCTCGTTCATTGTTGCCCTGCAGAAAAGTGAAATCTGTCCTGTTTAACCTTTCCGGCCTTTTTGTGACTCCAGATGCACAGTAATTTGCGTGGTTCTCAATTCCCCTCTGAGATGGCCCAACAAGCCACTATGTTGCGTCCAACTGCAAGAGAAAAGCCAAATAAGAATAGAATTAGACTATCATGTATTGACCAAGTCACAAAAGCACACCCTACCCTATCAATCCTCCAAAACCCACCTTGAAAATATCTCAGGACTTGCCTTAGAACGGGAAGAGCAGCATGATCTGGTCATGCTATCTGTGTTATACATTGGAACCAATGTCTGAGACCCCTCCATCATTATTCCTGGAGATGTCCTGTCGTACTGGTAGAGGTAACAGCTCAATAGTATACAGTTGAGAGGGAGTGACACTGAGAGTCACAACATGGACATCAGACCCTATGAAGTCTCTTGGCAAAGCATGGTAAGGAAACCACCTGTTGATTCCACTTATTGCTTTCCTTCAATTGATGAATAGTGTGATTCCCTATTGAACACCCCTTGGAAGAAGTACGAAGGATAGCAAGGGAACAGAAGGTTGCCTCGGTGTCAGATGTCAGTATTCATCACCAAGAGTATTGCCTGGCACTATCACGTGGTAAATTGATTGATTGAGAGCAGATCTGGCAACTCAAAGCAAGGCATACATGAGGGGTCATCAGTAGGAATGCTGGTAGAAGGCTAGTTACTACAGTAATACAATCACATGAAGTCTCATGTGACACAGGATTAATATGGAATACAGTAAACTTTGTTTTAACCAGCACCTTATGAACTGGCAGTCTTTATAAACTGGCAAAAATTATATATCTCAAATATCTAAAAGCTTACTGTATTATTCTGTCCAGTTATTATAGTTTTTTGAATTTATTTACTTCAATGTAAATATATTTGATGTTCAACCGTTGATTCAATTTCAAGTCAATTTCTCCTCAAATACCACAATTTACTATGATGTCTGAAGGGTGTGAGTGAGAAGGCTTGCTGCCGTTAAGTTTTACTTAGGGCAAAGTTACATTATTATTTCAGTGATTTATGTTTAAGTGTAACAGTGATGGTACACCGGACACATTAAGTTTCTATTATTTAGAGTGTGTTTTTACATTGATTATGTGGTCCTCTCGATTATCCAGAATATTTGATCAACCAGCACACTCCTGGTCCCATAGTAGCGGCTGGAAAAAAAGCTTGCTGGACTAAGAAAACACTGTTGTAAAGAGGACACCAATTTCCACCAAAGGAAGCCATATGGGGACGGCACCAGGTATAAAAATAAGTAGTTGACTTGGTGAAGCTACATAAATGATAGACAATGGAAGCATCATTTGACAGATGGAGCTAAGTGATCCCACAACCAATGGACCAGATCTAACCTGTGTATGCCTACCATATCCAATTATAAATAATGATGGACAATTAAATGCCTGAACCAAAGGAGGGGAATGTACAAATATCCTCATTCTTAATGATGAGGGTACCCAGCGCATCAAAAGACTGGGTTGAAACATTTTCAGCCAGAACTGCCAAGTAGATGATCCATATTGTGACCACTGTAGACATCAAAGCTGGACTTGACAAAATGTGGCACCAAGGACCCCCTAACAAAATTGAAGCCAATGGGAACTAGGGAAAAATTATCGATTGTTTGGAGCCATATCTAATACAAAGGAAGATGGTGGTGATTGTGTCCCAGGACAACACTGCAGGGGTTCCTCTGGATAGTGTTCTAGACACAACCATTTTCAGTTTTTCCATCTATCGTAGGGAGAGAAATGAGAATGTTCGCAAATACCTGTACAATGTTCAGTACCATTCATGACTGATCTACTTTTGACCTAGCCCATGCCCATATCCAGCAACATTCAAGCATGGGTCGATAGGTGGCATATAACATTCATATTACGTGGGTGCCAGGCAATGACTGTCTCCAACAAGAGAGATTCTAACCATTCATTGGCATTACCATTACTGAGTATCTCATACCTAGGACATGGGACAGCCTTATAGATACTGTAGCTATGAGAGTAAGTCAGAGGCTGAGAATTCTTGGCATGTAACTTATATTCTGAGTCCTCAAAGCCTTTCTATCATCTACAAGGCAGAAGACAAGATTGTGATGCAGTATTCTGCTGAAGTATTGCCTGGATGAATGTGGGAATAACATCGCTTAAGAAGCTCAACACCATCCATGACAAAACAGTTTGCTTGATCAGCTCACCATCTACTACCTTCAACATTTACTCCATTAACTACTGATACACAGTGGTATCAATGTGTAATATCCATGAGGTGCATTGCAAAAACTCACCAAGGCTCCTTAGAGAGAAACCATGACCACTGAAATAACTCCACAGACGCCAGTATCCCATCATCAAGTCACCCTTCATTTATATGTGCATAGTACTTGACACTGGTCCAGCTCCCTATGTTGCAGCTCTGAGAGTGAACAGAGCCTCTAACACACCTGTTTAAATCTGTCAGCCAGGGCTCCCTGATTGGACCAGGTTAACAGCCCCAATCAGAGAGCTCATATTTTATGAGGTCCACCTGGCTGACCATGTTGCAATCACTACAAGGACAAAGGCAGCATATACATAGGAACACAACAACCTGCATGATTACCTTCAACCTACGCAACATTCCTGGAAATATATCCCCATTTGTCCAGTGTTGCTGAGTCAAAATCATGTATCTTCCCCCCTGACAATATTGTGGATTTTCCTGAAACACATGGACTGCAGTGGTTCAAGCTTACCATCATCTTCCCCAAGGCAACAATCAATAAATGCTGGCCTACATACTAATGTCCATATCCCAAGAATGGTCATTATCAAGTGTGAAAGGGGGGAATATTGGTCCTTGTTTTTGGTTTGCTCTTCTTTCCAGTTGGCTTTTTGATAAGTTAACTTGTTAATGTCGTTGAATGTATCTGCACACTGGCTGGCCATGCTTGATGAACTATCAATTAGATTGCACTTTCCCTAAAGCAAAAAGTGCTGAAGTGAGAGAAATAAATAGATTTTAAACTTTTTGCTGTTACTTGCAATTGGAATTCTTCATTCTAGAGGCAAATCTGGCTCACTGGGTCCCAAATCCTGCCAGATTTTGGAACTTGTTGGTTTTCAGAAATGAAAACTGAGTTGGACACTTGTGTGTTGTGTTGGGTAGATCAGTCAAGCTGGGCTTAATCTTGTTTGCAGTGTGGGAAATGTCAAGTGTGTAAGATTGGCCAGTACTCAGTAAATCCCTGAACTTTTTGGAGCTGCATCAGGAGGGATAAGATTCTTTGCAGCACAGCCCAAAAATACCTGTTAGTTGGATTTGAATGAGTACACCAGTACTTGTCAGCTGACTCTTGATATAACGTAAAAACCGAAAGAACTGTGGATGCTGTAAATCAGGAACAAAAACAAATTTGAAAAACAAAAGAAGAGGGGAAATCCAGGTTGATATTCTCTTACCTAACTTGGGCGTTCTGTGGTCAATTATACAAATCTCAAGATGGCGCCGACATAGGGTGACTCTTTGCGAGCTCTCTACAGCAGATCTTATTCTCACATTTCTTACCATCACTCCGCACTTTTAAACCTCAATTTTAAAAATTATTAACAATGTTCACCTTCCTTGTAACCATAACTTTGTATTCCTTGCTCTGGTCAATCACCCTATGATATGTGTATGTTATGATCTGCCTGCACTGCATGCAAAACCAAACTTTTCACTGTACTTAGGTACACGTGACGATAATGAGTCAAATCAAAAAGTCCTTCCTGTGTCCCAAATGCAGTTAGTAATATAGTACAGTTTGAGGAATAAATGGGGCATTTTCGTGGTTTTTTTGCCAACCTTTAAAGTAGTGCCCCCTGATTTATAGGTACAAAATTTAAGCCAGGTGAAATGAGACTAGTCTCTGATCAAATTCTATCTCAACACTGCTTCAAATGCAAGACAGTGATGGTCTGAAACATGTGGCCCTGCATCTAAATCATTCTTTTCAGCCAACATTATTTTATTTTGAAAAATTGTATGTTGCTTACGTAACCACGCAATCCCAAAACGGATAACTATGAGGTTAATACAGTGTGGAGCCAGAGGAACTTCATCAGGACTGATGAAGGGTCCTGACCTGAAACTTTCCTGTTCTCTGATGCTGCCTGACCTGTTGTGTTCCTCCAGCTCCACACTGTATTGTTTTTGACTTCCAGCATCTGCAGTTCTTGCTATCTCCAAGTGTGAGGTTATCCATTTTGGTCGAAAGAGTGGAAAGGCAACATATAATCTAAATAGACAGAAAACTTAAGGAGCTTCAGTGCGGCGGGATCTGCATGAATCAGAAGAAACTAATATGTAGGTTCAGCAGGTAAGGAAGAAAAATGGAATTTTGGCATCTATTGCTAAAGGAATAAAGTATAAAAATAAGGGTTGCTGTAAACCTTGAAGCTATTAGTGAGACTGCACCTTTAGTACTGCATTAGAGTTTTGGTCTCCATACTTGAGTATGGATGTAGTTGAACTGGAGGCAGGTCAGAAGATGTTCATTATATTGATTCTAGAGATGAGGGGTCTGTCTAATGAAGAGTGACTAAGCAGTTTAAGGCTATACTCTCCAGAGCTAAGAAGAATGAGAGGAGATCTAATTGAGGTATAAGAGATGTTAAAGAGGATTGACAAAGTAGACATAGGAAAGATGTTTCTTCATGTGGAGCAATCTAGAACAAGAGGCCATAGTTTTAAGGTAAGAGGTGACAGATTTTAAACAAGAATAAGGAGAAATTACTTCTAAATGTCGTGAATTTGTGGAACTTACTAGTGTGGAGTATGGAGTGTGGAGTATGCGGGGACATCATGCAAATTTAACAATAAGACTTTTTAATTAGTAATGGGAAGAAAGGTAATGGAGAGGAGATGGAAAGCAGGGATGAGATCAGCCATGATCATATCAAGTGACAAAGTTCTTGACATTCTTATGTTCACAATCACAAGTGATATGCAGAGAGAAAGCCTTTTGCATTCTGCCTAACTAACTGCCCCATTGAAAGTGGATAAAGTGGCAGCCTATCACTCAATCCACGCAAGTACAAAGCCCACCTTTCCATATAATAGACATGACATTATATCAAGAACAAAGTTGCTGGAAAAGCCCAGGAGGTCTGGCAGCATCTGTGAAGGAAAAAACAGAGTTAATGTTTCAGGTCCGCTGACCCTTCGTCACAGTTCCACCTTGGAACATACCTTCAACAAAGATGTGGTGAAGTCATTAGAAGAAGATAGAGAAAACTGTCAACAAAGGAAGAATGATTTGGAATTTAGAAGGAAGAAGAAAGATGATATGGACCCGTTCAAGGGCAGTTTGGAATGAACAATAAAAGCTGACCAAGCCAAAAATGCTCATATCCCAGAAAAAAATGTAAAAATCAAAAGGGTAAGGAAATTTTAAAAATAGCTTACCAATGAAGGCCAGTGATGTGGACAGTATAATTCACAACAATGATTTATATATGAAATAGGTCATCTTTCCTAAGAAGAGATAGCAAGGTGTAGAGCTGGATGAACACAGCAGGCCAAGCAGCATCAGAGGAGCCGGAAGGCTGATGTTTCAGAAAATGAAGGGTCTAGGCCTGAAACGTCAGCCTTCCTGCTCCTCTGACGCTGCTTGGCCTGCTGTGTTCATCCAGCTCCACACCTTGCTATCTCAGATTCTCCAGCATCTGCAGTTCCCACTATCTCTGAAACAATCTTTCCTAATAACCTCATTCACAACTCAAAGTCAAATTTTTCCTTCAGTCCTCTCAAGTACCCTGAAATATTTAACCATGTCAGACGTGCTGCATAGATGCAATTTTTTTTTGACATAATTGTAGCAAGATTTGGTAGAACAGTTGAAGATGTAACAGATTTAGAGGTTGAAGAGGCAGCCAGTGATAGGGAGATGAGCAAGATTATGTAAATTTTGAAGAATCAAATGTACTAACCGAAGTGCCGAACTCAATGAGCTTGTTAGGCCCAGTGCTCTTTCCTGCAATCTTTGTGTTCTTTGAGACTAAATAAATAGATTTGAAATCGTAACCTTTTTATTATTTACCTTTTATCCCCATTTCCAAAATGAACATTCTGTATGTCTGGTTCCTCTTTAGCATTGCAGATACTGCAGCCTACACTGGGATGCAGAAACATCCTTTTCCTTCAGTAGATAAATTCCTGACCTCTCTGTTACCTTGAAATGTTTTTCTCAACTTGACATTGATTACCAATTAAATATGTAAATAGTGTGTGAAATTGTGCATTGGTGCAATGGATTGTAGCAAGGGAGTTCCTGTAAACACTGTGTATGTACAACCATTTGAATGCTAATATTTGAATACAAGAAAAACAAGTTTAGTGCAAAGGAGCTGACATCCCTGTTGGGTCTTTCTGATGAATTTATTTGTTCAGTTTGCTCAATCAGGGACATCTCTAATGGGTGGAATATAGAACAATGTTGAAATTAGGAACTATGGAAGTTGTTGGAGTGACAACCTACTGTGAACAACTGAAGGTGTTTCACCAGTACTGAATAGAACTACCTGCATGGGTGGTCTTGGGACTAACTCAGTTTTCCATTCTGATTACTCAACAGGAAATGCTCAATTCTGGGTGTAAAGATTGCACCTTATTCTAACTTGCAAATCTCTTTTTTTCCCATTCTTTTTCTTCACCTATGGCAGTTCCTAGGCCTTGTTCAATTCTGTGGGTGCTTATTAACCTGGGTACTTCACTATTTACAACACAGTCAGAAGTGGTTTGTTGAACACATTTAGTTTTTGGTGAGCGCAATAATGGCTGCTTACAAATGAATTATTAACTTTGAGGTGCTGAATAGGAGAGAATACAAGTAGACTTGAAGATGACTGAAGTTGTAGTCAGAGTCGATTTTAAGGAGGATTTTAAATGTGGGAAGAGAAATGGGCAGATATTGTGGTTTAAAAATGGACTGTGTTTAGAGCCAGATGGCTGAAATGTTTCTTGCTAAAGTGGGCCACTGTTGAGAAAATCTAGCATATGGCAGGAGTAGGATATATGGGCAAGAGGCACAGCCATGAGGAGTTCGCAAAGGAAGAGAACTTTGAATTTCTATTGACAGGCAGCTAGATGATGTAAGTGTGGTATAGGCAGTTAACACTTGCTATAGGATATGATGTGGGAGGCATGATTGGGAAATTTGCAGATGACACAAAATTGGCCTGGTAGTTGGTGATGAAGAGGATGGTTGTTGACTGTAGGATGATATCAATAGTTTGGCTGAGTGAATGGAATAGTAGGAAATGGAATTCAATCATATAAGTGCGTTATATGCATTTGGGGATGGCAAATAGGCAAGAGGATAAAATAAACTGGAGGATTTTGAGAGAGGCAGAGGAAGTGGAGTACCCACCTACAGGTTTCTGAAAGAAAGGGCTTGGATAGAATGGACAGGGAAGGCCTGTTTTCCTTCACAGAGAAGGGAATGACAAGAGGGCACAGATCTAAGGGGATTGGTTGAAGTGTTAGAGGGGACATGAGGAAATTCTTTTTCACTCAGAGGCTAGTGGTGTTGGGAACTTGCTGCCCAGTTTGGTGGTTTAGGCAAAAACCTTCAGCTCATTACATAGAAACTAGGAACAGGAGTAGGCTATCTGGCTCTTCAAACCTGCTCCACCATTCAGCGTGACCACGGCTGATCCTGTATGGCAATGCCATATTCTCGCTTTCTCACCTATGGTGCCTTTTAACTTAAACAAAAAATCTATTTCTTTCTTGAATATATTTAGTGACTTAGCTTCCATAGAGTTGTGGTAGATAATTCCATGGGTTCATCATCCTATGATGCTGTTGGACTGAGAGGTCAGCTTGAATAAATTTGAAAAGAAAATCATTTAGTGGCGCAATTTCAGTCACAATGTTTGTTAACGTTTCCCCAAATTAGCTTAGCCATTATGAATACTTGGCTATTTCAAAATCTACTGCTTTATCTATGGGGATTTCTGAGGTTAATTGGCAGTTTAGAAGCATTGTTAAAGGATTTGCTGTCTTGATGTGGACTCTGAATGCAAAAGAGTAATCGCTTAATATTTAAAATTTTTGCATGGATCTCTGGAAGGTGAGAGTTTTTTGGTATCAGGTGCGTATGAAAAGGGACTGTATTAGATTGTTGGTGTTTCTTTTACCATTGTCACGTGATTCCTGAGGTCGGCATCTGGTTGATACTCTCTGAATTGGTATGGATTGGTACAAACATTAACATAAATGTAAAGGTTATATATGTTAGAGCTGGCTTTTCAATTAAACATGAGAAATAGAAGCAGAAACAGGCCTTTTGGCCCTAAGCTCATAGCTGATCTGATCGACTCCATTTTTCCTGTCTGCTTCCAATAACCTATGATCAAAAATCAGCCTTGAATATTTTCAAGCCTCCAGTGTTCTCTGGGACACTCCCAAGGGAGAAGAAATTCATGTTCATCCTCAGGGGAGACCCTTGATTTTGAAACTATGGCTCTAGTTCTAGGTTCCCATATAAGGGGAACCGTCCTGTCAGCATCTACTGTGTCAAGCCCCTCAGAATCTTTTAAATTTAAACAAGATTTCATGTCTCCATACAAACAGATTCCACATCTTGATTTTTCAAACCAAGGTATTTTCTCAGTACAATACTGATCTCATATCATTCAAACTTTTCACCAATTTTCCCTTCAGTCTTTTGAAATGCCAAGACTTGATGTGCCGAAGAGCCTCTTCTGTAAGGGGAGGCCATGGCCTAGTGGTATTATCACTGGACAGTTAGTTCAGAGACCTAGGTAATGTTTAAAGGGTGGTATGGTGGTTCAGTGGTTAGCACTGCAGGCTCACAGAGCCAGGGACCTGGGTTCAATTCCACCCTCAGGTGACTGTCTGTGTGGAGTTTGCACATTCTCCTTGCGTCTGTGTGGGTTTCCTCCGGATGCTGCAGTTTCCTCCCACAATCCAAAGCTGTGCAGGCTATGTGGATTGGCCATGCTAAATTGCCCATATTTAGTGTGCAGGGATGTGTAGATTAGGTGGGTTATAGGGGGATTGGTCTGGATGAGATGCTCCGAGGTTTGGTGTGGACTTGTTGGGCCGAAGTGCCTGTTTCCACACTGTGGGGAGTCTGTGATCTACTGTATGATTCTGTGAATGTTTGGTTCTCAACTTTGGTCCCCTTGCAAGCATGTTTCTGTATTTACAGATAAATTACTAACCTGATTGATGCTGTAATGATTTGATACAGTGTTTAAAGTATTTTCTTTAATAAAGCATAAAGAATAATATGAGCTGCCAACATTTTTTAATACTTAAACTTTCCTTTCATATTGACTGTTAGCACCATGTCCTTCTGCTTGTGTCCTCTCATGTTAGAAAATAATGCTGGAAGTAGCAAGGAATGTTTGCTGAAATCTCCATTGGCACAAGCTCTTGGAACCACTTCATTGGTCATTCTTCATTGGTCAGCCTGAATATTCAAAGAACCACCCTGCTTTTTTAGTGTGTTAACCTGCCTGACATAGCCCACGTTTAGTTTGCCAATGGTGGCTCTTGTTAATATATTGTTTTCTATGCTTTTTTTCGGTGACATGTTATCCATTGCCAACCGTTACACTGACTGAAAAGTCAGAGAGATAATGAAATATTGTATCTGTCCAAGTCAAAGCTTGCTTATGAGTAATTACTGCTAAAAGTTTTTGTGTGTGAAGCTCTTGGTCAGGATTTGGACTAATTCTGTCACCAATCTGGTACAACTTCCTCTGAACTAAAATGATTTTTAATGTATAAGAGTGCAATTCCATGGTTTCAAGTGACTCATTCAGTAATGTGTACATACGTGGATATTGAGTGATGGTGCATTATTTGACCAAGACAGACATAGTCACATCTCTTACCACGAGTGACAACTCAACTGGGGTTCCACTCCTCAGCACTGAAGTCAATTTGATATCTCACCTCTCCATTTCTACTCAGCGGTGGAACTTGGGCCTATATGTCGCAGTACTGCAATAGACTTACATTTACCCTTCAGGGATTTCTGCGTTTTTACTGCGAGCAAGTACAAGTGTTAATGTTTAAGTAACTTCCAAAATGTCCTTGATCATGTGAATATTTTCTTCAGAAAGTACAAAATGTCCTCAAAAAATTCTAAGTGCCAAATAAGTGCAATGATTCTTGGTTGAGTGATTTGAAAGGTAGTCTTTCATCATATGGCCTTGCGTATTGTCTGGTGTTAGGTTCATTGGACATAACAATAAGCAGAAATGCAATTTGTACAACATGTGCTTATCTGACCTTATTCATTAAGCTGAGGGGAGTATGATGATTTTTTATGGATTTGGTTTCCTACAGTTTATTAATAATTCTAAGATACACATTTCTTCTACAAAGCTTCATTTGCCAATTTTCTTCACCTTCCTCTATAAACCACAAAGGTAAGAAAAGTTGATGGAGGCCATTCAGCCTATCTATTTAATCCTTTCATAACATTTTGGCGAAACCACAGAAGATTTATGCTCCAAAGCTTTCCGCACCCTGAGTCAAGTTGTTTCAGTACAGCTATGACACTGGCATCTACCTGACAATGTGAAAAATTGCACAGGCGTTTCCTGCATATAAAATGCAGGACAAATCCACCAAGTGGGCCAATTACAGCCCCATCAGTCTACATTCAATTATCAATAAAATGATGGAGGGAGTCTCAACAGCGCTGTCAAACAGCTCCTGCTCAACAATAATCTGCTCAGTGACACCTGGTTTGGACTCTGACGTGGCACCTCACCTCCTGACCTCATTACAGCCTTGGTTCAAACATAGACAAAAGATCTGAATTCCAGAGGTAAGCTGAGAGTGACTAGCTTTAAAATCAAGGCAGCATTTGACTGAATATGGCATCAAGAAGCCGCAGCAAAATTGTAGACAATTGGGGGAAACTCTCTGCTTGTCGGCACACAGGAAGATAGTTGTGGTTGTTGGATGTCAGTCGTCTCAGCTCCAGGACATCTCCCCAGAGTCTTCTCAGGGTAGTGACCTAGGCTCAACCATCTTCAGCTGCTTCATCAATGACCTTCCCTCCATCATAAGGTCAGAAGTGGGGATGTTCGCCGATGATTGCACAATGTTCAGCACCATTTGCGACTCCTCAGATACTGAAGCAGTCCATGTCCAAATACAACAAGATCTGGACAATATCCAGACAAGTGATATTTGTGCAACACTAATGCCAGACACTGAAAATCTCCAAAAAGAGAGACTCTAACCACTGCCTCTTGACAATGGAATTACCATCACTGAATCCCCCATTATCTACATCATAGGGATTAACATTGACCATAACTGGAGTAACCGTATAAGTGCTATGGCGACAGAGCAGGTCAGAGGCTAGGAATACTGAAGTGAATAACTCGCTTCATGACTCCCCAAAGCCTGTCCCCCATCTACAAGGCATAAGTCAGGAGGGAAATTGAAACCTCCTTACTTGCCTGGATGAGTGCAACTCCAACATAATTCAAGGAATTTGATACCATCCAGGACAAAGCAACCACTTGATTGTCACCACATCCACTAAACATGCTGTCCCTCTACCACCGAGACTCAGTACCATTTATAAGATGTGCTGCAAAAATTGACCCAGGCTCCTTGGACAATATGTTCTAAACCCATTACTACCATCAAGAAGATCAAGGGCAACAAATATATGGGAACACCATCACCTTCACATTAAAGACACTGACCATCCTGACTTGGAAATATATCGCTGTTCTTTCCGTATTGCTGGTTCAAAATCCTTCAACTCCCTCCGTAGTAACATTGTGAATCTACCACGAGCACACGGACTGCAGCCGTTCAAGAAGACAGCTCAGCATTACCTTCTCAAGGGTAACTATGAATGAGAAATAAATGATGGCCCAGCTAGCAATGCCCACATTCCTGTATGTATAAGAAAATCTCTCAGCACAGCATTTAACAGGTTATTTTGAGTATGGCAACACGTACTTTGTGTGAAAGCACTTCCTGGCATATCCTGTTGTGGTATGGTTTTAGTTTAACCTGAAGTAATGTTTTGGGATCCATCTTCTCCATTCTCTATTTTATACGTTGCTTGGTTTTCAAATTTAAAAAAAAGCAGTAATTCTTGTAGCTATCTGATTTGGTTTCAGAGATAAAAGGTACTGCAGATGCTGGAGAATCCGAGATAACAAGGCGTGGGGCTGGATGAACACAGCAGGCCAAGCAGCATCATAGGAGCAGGAAAACTTGACGTTTCGGGCCTAGACCCTTCATCAGAAATCAGATTTCTGATCCAGCCCCATGCCTTGTTATATCTGATTTGGTTTAATTTGATTTATTATAGTCACATGTACTGAGATAAGAAAAGTATCGTATTGCTCGCTAACCAGACAAGTCATATCTTACACAAGTACAGCAGGTTAAAGGAACATAATGCAAAATATAGTGTTACAGCTACAGAGGAAGTGCAGATTAAGGTCAACCTGAATGCACGAGAGGTCCATTCATAAGTCTGATAAGAGTGGGGAAGAAGCTGTTCTTAAATCTGTTGGTACGTGTTTTCAAACTTTTGTATCTTCTGCCCAATGGAAGAGGGTGGAAGAGAATATAACTGCGGTGGGAGGGGTCTTTGATTATGTCGGCTGATTTCTCCAGCAGCAGGAAATGTAGACAGAGTCAATGGAGGAAAGGCTGGTTTTCGTGATGGATTGGGCTGCGTTCACAACTTTCTGTAATTTCTTGTGGTCTTGGGCAGAGCATTTTAATTTATCTGTTCACTAGCTAGGCCCCCATTTATTGCCCATCCCTAATTGTCCAAAGGACAATTGAGAGTCAACCATGTTGCTGTGGGTCTGGAGTCACATGTAGCCCAGGCCACGTAAGGATGGCAATTTCCTTCCTTAAAGGATATGAGTGAAACAGGGTTTTTCTGACAATCTGCAGTGGTTTCACGGTCATCATTAGACTCTTGATCCCAGATCTATTTTTTTAATTGAATTCAAATTCCACCATCTGTCATGGTGGGATTTGAACTCGGGTCCCCAGAACATGACCAGCTCTTTGGATTAACAGTCCAGTGATAATCCATTTGCCTCTCCTTATACCAGGTGGCACATCAAACTGTGGCGTACCTATGTATGATGCTTTCTGTGGTGCATGAAATTCTCAACTACCTCTACCTTCACACCATTGATACAGACAGGTGTGGGTCCTCCATTCTGCTTCCTGAAGTCAATGACTAGCTCCTTCATTTTGCTGACATTGAGGGAGAGATTGTTGTCTTTACACCAGGTCACTAAACTGTCTATCTCTTTCCTAGACTCTGCCTCGTTGTCGTTTGATATCCGAACCACTACAGTATTGTCATCAGCAAATTTGTAAATGGAGTTAGAACTGAATTTTGCCACAGAGCCATGAGTGTATAAGGAGTATCGTAAGGGGGTCTGGGGTTGAGGATTATTATGGAGGAGTTGTTGTTGACTACCCTTACTGATTGCGGCCTGAGAGTCAGGAAGTGTAGTATCTAGTTGCACAGTGGAGAGCAATGTTCTCGGTCTTGGAGTTTGTAGATGATTTTTGTTGGAATTATGGTGTTGAAAGCGGAGGTAAAGTCAATAAATAGGAGTCTGACATTGGTGTCCTTGATATCCACATGTTCCAGGGATGAGTGTAGGCCAGGAGATGGCATCTGCTGTGGACCTATTGTGACGGTAGATGAATTGTAGTGGATCAAGGCAATCTGGGTGGCTGGAGTTGATGTGTGCCATTACTAACCTCTCAAAGCCGTTCATAATGATAGGGGTCAGAGCCACCGGGCGATAGTCATTAAGGCTCGCAGCCTGGTTTTCTTTTGGTACCAGGATGATAGTGGTCTTCTTGAAGCAGTTGGGAATCTCACATCGTAGTAAGGAGGGGTTAAAGATGTCTGCACATACTCCTGCCAGCTGGCCTGCTCAGGATCTGAACGCATGGTTAGGGACTCTATCTGGGTCAGGTACTTTCCATGGGTTCACCCTCAAGAAGGCTAATCTGATGTCTGCAGTGGTGACTGTGGGTACAGGTGCACCCAGGCTGCTGGGGCAGGTGACATTATTTCACTGACATTCAGTTCAAAACAAATATAGAATGCATTGAGTTCACTGGGGAGGGATGCATTGTCAGCAACTCTACTTGACTTGGCTTTGTAGCCTGTTATATCATGTGAGCCTTGCCACAGTCAACATGTCTTTGTGCGCTTAGTCTGGGACTCTAGTTTAGTCTGGTATTGTCTTTTGACAACCTTGATTGCTTTGTGAGAATCGTACGTAGATTTCCTTTATATGGCAAGGTCACCCGATGTGAATGCCTCAGACCTGGACTTCAGTAGGGAGTGGACCTTCTGGTTTATCCATGGTTTCCGGGGAGCACTTGGATTAATTTCTTTGGCACACAATCCTCTGAATGTTTACTGATGAAGTCTGAGATTGGGGTGGCATACTCGTTTATGTGTGCTTGCTGAGTCCTTGAATATGGACCAATCCACAGACTCCAAGCAATCATGTAGGAGCTTGTCCATTACCACATACCAGCAATGTATGACTTTCTGTCCCATATCCTTGTGCTTCAGTTTCTGCTTGTAAGCTGGGAGAAGGAACGTAGCCTTACGGTTTGACTTACCAAAATGTGGGCAGGAAATGGAGCGGTAAGCATCTTTGATGGTTGTGTAGCAATGGTCCAGTCTGTTTGGGCCTCTGGTGGTACAGGAGGCGTGTTGGTGGCATCTTGGTCGCATTCTCTTGAGCTTGGCCTGGTTGACGCCACCGATTACGATGAACAAGGCCTTGGGGTATTCCATCTCAAAGCTATTTGTAAGGGTGAATATTTCATCAAGTGCACTCTTCACTTCTGCATGGGATGAGATGTAAACTGCTGTCAGGATAGCAGAACTAAACTCCATGGAGTGGACCCAGTATGGACCCGTGCACTACCCAACCAAATGGAGCTCCAACATTGAGGCTTGACCAGACCGAGAACAAGACCCATTGACATGCCTGAGGCCATGACCAGTGCCCATGACCCCATTAGACACAACCACTTACCTTCTGGAATGGCAAACCATCCACTCTGACTCCTGGGCCCAACCAGAAGCCCTTGATATTAGTTCATGAAAGGAGCTACATAAATGAATGTTTTTTTTTTCCCTTTTAGCACTCTGACCATTTATGCTTCGTGACCCTTTTCAGCATCTCGCTGGGCAGTAGTTCCTCACAATTTTTGCTGAAATGGTAAGCTCTTATGTCAATGACTGCAGATTTTGCCTTCACTGCACCTCGGATTTCCAGAGAAGCAAACAGGAAAAGATTTGCTAGACTCTTTACTCATCAAAGGCCTGGGATCTTGTGGTCGGATGTGGTGCCCACACTACTGCCAAAGTCGAGAAACCCCATTTGGTACCTATTAGGAAATTAAATCTGGAACTTTCATCTCTGTGGCTTGACTGCTCATGGCTTTTGCAAGCTGAGTTATCACAAGGGGCATTAACTTGCAGTTTTAATAAGAAAGCTTCATTGACCTAGAGAACAGAAAAGGCTGGCTACTTTGAAATAACTCTACAGAGACTGGTATCAGCACGTCACGCTTTATTTACATATGGAGGCCACCTCCACCTCCTGATCTACCTTCCTCAGATCGATGTCTGACACTCCTGTTTATATAGGTCATCCAGGGCTCCCTGATTGAACCAGGTTAACAGCCCCAGTTAGGGCACTCCTATTCTATGGGCCCACCTAGCTGACCACATTACAACCACTACATACTTAGGAACTGAAATATTATGTAGGTGCATGCAGTTTAGTTTCTAATTAAATGTTGCAATCTGCAGATTAAGATAATTTATGCATGAACTTCACAGATATTTCCTTAAGCATATTGAGAGACTTTTTTTAACCTTGCTTAAAGAGTTACTGCGTCTTGTTGGAAAGCAATTATTTCTGTAATTGGAGTAGGTGTGCTGAAACAGGCCATATGATTCATCTCCAGGTATGCAATATTATGTAAGCCAAGTGCTCACTGCATTGAAACGAGAGGAATGTTTATTTTAGAGTGTTCTGCTTGAAACATTCCACAATCCATGGAGTTGTTTATTTCACAAAGTAAGTTCCATTGCATCACTTCAATGGAGAATGATGGTTATCCAAGAGTATTCCCTGATTCATCTATCCTTCAATGGTTGTCACGTTTCTTAGCAGAGTCTAGGGATTGTGGTCAAGATATACACTGTTTATCTGTTAATTTTCTGCCTCTCTAGCCAAGCCTAAGGTCACCAATCTCTGCCAACACCCTCACTGAAGTGAACAAACTTGATGTAAGGCTATTGTATTTGGCTACAGTCCACAAAGGACTGTCTGCATCTTGTTCTGTCTAGCTTGAGTGGCAGCACTCTACACAAAGTCTGAGTCAAGGTAAGCAAACAGACCTCGATTAACTACCATCGCCAGCACAAGGATTCAAACCATGATGTTGGTGTCATTCTGCATCACTCTCTAGTCATCCAGTTAATTGAGTTAACTGACTTCAAGGATTCAAACATCACACATCTGGCTTTGTTTGTGTGAAGAAAAATTTTTGAGGTATCCGATTTCCACTGTGCAGTCTTCTTATAGTTATCATGGCTACTACATCATCTTTGTGTGAGGAGATGAAACCTACTGCTCTGATGGTTTGGAAGTTACTGTAGCACTAATGTCAAATCTACTTCTATGTAAACCCCATGTATTATGTATCTAAATCTCCCCTGTGCCACTACCCTTCCAAAATTAGCATGAATTGCGCTAAGATGTTCAACCCTGTGTCATGAATCTATTTAAAAACCAAAAGAACTGTGGATGCTGTAAATCAGGAACAAAAACAAAGTTGCTGGAAAAGCTCAGCAGGTCTGGCAGCATCTATGGAGGAGAAAACAGTTAACATTTCGGGTCCGGAGACCCTTCCTCAGAACTGATGGCGGCTGGGAAAACGTCAGTTTATATGCAGAAAATAGGGAGGTGGGTGGGGTAGGGAGTAAACGATAGGATAGAGCCCAAAGTGAGAGAAAGACAGTTGGACAGACAAAGGAGTTGCTAACGATCAGGCTGGGAGGGTGAATAGTGGTTAATGGGGACTGTTAGTGACTAACAACAGTGGGTGTGTAGTGGCAGGCTATGTGGTAACAAGGCCTGGTGTGTGGGGTGGGGGGGTGGGGGGCTGGGACATGGGAGAGTTTAGCCCCTAAAATTATTGAACTCAATATTGAGTCCGGAAGGCTGTGGGGTCCCCAAGCGGAAAATGAGGTGTTGCTCCTCAAGCTTGCACTGGGCTTCACCCTCCCAGCCTGATCGTTAGCAACTCCTTTGTCTGTCCAACTGTCTTTCTCTCTCTTTGGGCTCTATCCTATCGTTTACTCCCTACCCAACTACCTCCCTATTTTCTGCATATAAACTGACGTTTTCTCAGCCAGCATCAGTTCTGAGGAAGGGTCACCGGACCCGAAACATTAACTCTGTTTTATCCTCCACAGATGCTGCCAGACCTGCTGAGCTTTTCCAGCAACTTTGTTTTTGTTCATGAATCTATTTATTCATCTCTAGGACAAGTTAATCTGCATTTAATTTGAAGAAATTGATCTATAAGCAAAACATGTTGATTATCACAAAAGTGAGATGGAACGTAGGAACTTCCTTTTATTTTTCACGAGGTTTTAGGGTCACATCCCACCCAAGAGTCTGGATTCAAGACAGACTGGTTGAGGGGACAGCATAGTCAAGAAGAGGCTTACTCTTCTGTTAAAACCCTGTTTATTGTATGTTAACAACATATGCAACTACACATAGTAATCATGGAGATGCTACATTCTGAACTTACTGTTACATTGTTAACGGACTGTTATCTACACGTGCGTCTCACCTCAAATCTATTTCCTACCTATTTTCCACCTTTATTCTAATCAACAAACTCTTCCAACACCATGCCGCTTAAATCTCAGTTACATCATTGTAAGATTGCTCCAGGTCCCTAAAGTCCTTCTACAGGAATCTTTTTAATTGATGTAACTCGTTAAATTCAGATTTTGAATTATTTTCATGCTGATGCCCAGGTGAGAATGGAATTGATCACACTGTTTGGTCCGTGCAACTAATTAGATTTACGCATGAACAGTGACCCTTGGAGCCACATGCTGGAAAGTAACTGCTGCTTCTGGAAAAAAAAAGAAAAAGAAAAGATCGAAGGAACTGCAGCTGCTGGAAATCAGAAACAAAAATAGAAATTGCTGGAAAAGCTGAGCAGGTCTGGCAGGATCTCAAGTCCAGTGACTGTTCCTCAGAACTGATGGCAGCTAGGAAAAAGTTTGTTTTTTAGGTTGAAGATAAGGTGGATGGAGAGGGTAAGGAGTAAACAATAGTTGGAGATAGAACCCAAAGAGACATAAGAACAGTTGGACAGATAAAGTAGTGGATAATGACCAGCCTGGGAAAATGTACTGAAAACAAAAACAGGTACAAAAATGTTTCAATTCTGGTTGTGACGGCCCTTTGGTTTCCCTCATCACCACCAGCTGTTTCAGTTTTGCCAGCACGAGATCTTTCTGTGTCAAAGTCTGATATTGTCAACTGTAACTGGAAGTGCTTCCAGGAAATTTATGGACTCTTCCAGTGGCGGTACCATCAGTGGTGTATCTGGCAATGGGAGGCAGCTTAATGCATCAGCATTTGCTACTTGGGGTCCTGGACACTGTTCTAACTTGTAATTATACGCACTTAATATTGGAGCCCCCCACTGTATTTGGCCTGGGGCTATGGGCAGCATTGCCCAACACTATCTAAGTAGACCAACCAGGGGTTTGTGGTCCACTATTATTAAAACATTTACGTCCATAAAGGTATTGGTGGAACTTCCTGACTCCAAATATGATCGCCCAACTTTCCTACACTTCCTGCGCATATTTACACTTTGCATTAGCCAAAGTCCTGGATGCATATGCTATTGGGTGTTTCTCTCCATTGAGCCACCTATGAGCTAATACCATCCAGATGCTGTAGGGGAGGCATTATATGTGAATATCAGATCTTGCTTGGGATCGTAGTCTGCCAACAACTTAGCGGATGACAGCTGTTTCTTCATTTGCCTGAAAGCTTTTAATTGGCTCCGCAACCATTTCCAAGGCCAACCATTTTTAAGAGTTGATGTAATGGTGCCAGGATGGAGGTCAGATCATGTGTGACCTTTCTCTAATAATTCACCAGCCCAAGGAGAAACCTAAACTCCAGTACAGACATGGGAACCGGGGTACCTTTGATCATACTTACTATATTTTTCAATGGGTGTAATCCCGTTCTAGTCAACTCTGTAGTCCAAGAAGGTCATTTGAGGGGTGGGGGGCTAGACCACACATTTTTCCCTTCTAAGGTGTACACCTGCCTGGGAGAAACATCTAAGGACTATGTACAGATTCTCTAAGGGCCCCTTATTGGCCTTCACTGTTATTAACGTGTCATCTAGGTCAATGGCAACCTGAGGTAGACCTAGTAAAATGTTCTCTGTTGACTGCCGAAAGATAGCACAAGCTGATGATACCCCATATGGCAGTCTTATATATTGGTGCAATCCCTTATGGGTATTACTTATAGCATACTTCTGGGAATCCTCATCTAACTGTAATTGCAGGTATGCATGGCTCATGCCCAGCTTCGTGATAGACAGCCCCCTGTCAGCTTTGTTTATAATTCCCTTTGTGATGGATTGGGTATTTATCCAGCTGTGAAAAGTGGTTTACTGTTTGTTTAAAATTCATACAAAGGTGAACTGAGCTGTCAGACTTCACAATCACTACCACCAGTGCTGCACATTCTGCAACCTGGATTGGTTTGATGATTCCTCAACTTTCCAGCATTCTGATTTCTGCTTGTACTTTTTCCCATAAGGCAAATGGCACTGAGTGGACTTTGCAGAGTCGTGGGATTGCTTCCTGGTCAACATGCAATGTCACATTGGCTCTTTTGATAGTGCCTGGACCTTCCTGAAAAATGTCCAGATGCTTAATTGGGGCATCACTCAGGTTGCCATTTTCTAATTGAAACTATTGACCCAATCTAGGTGAATATTTCTCAATTAATTTCACCTCATCAAGCTTGGGCCCGAGCCTTTTACTACAGACAGTGGTCACTTACCAGCTGCTTCTCATATGAGACCAGAACCGAAATTGTACCCTTAATCTGTAAAGGTTTCTCGGTATAAGTTCTCGGTCTAGCCGAGGTCTTACGCAAACTTAATGGTTGGAATCCAGAGCGAATTTTGTTAAAGACTAGTTCTGTGTTCACCGAAACGGCCGCACCAGTAACAATCTCCATTAGAACTGGGTGACCATTCAACCAGACGTTTATTTTGATTGGTTCTGGTATGGATGTTGCTAAGCAATTTAATGCTCCCAATCAGATGTTGGTGGACTTTCCAGAGAGTGCATTCTCCTGGATGCCGGCCTATGAATTCACTTACTCAGTTTAGGTCTCAGGGGACTCTTTTTGCTGTCTCAAGTCTGCATACCGGCTGCAACTAAAGTGGCTTGCAGGCCTGGATTCTAAAGAAAATGTTTACCATTTGGCCAAGGCTTGGCTTTATTTTGGGGGTTGTGCTGCAGGCTGACCTAGAGTCCCTCTGTTCAGGATATGTTCTGAGGGAGCCTGTGGAAATGCCTTCATTTAAGTGATGTACCCCAAGCTCAGTCAGACTAATGAGGGTGTCTGCTTCCATCGGCACACCCCATGATTCAGATGCTCCATTTGCCACATTTTCCAATGATAAAGCCAGTAGTAGTGCTTGTTTGAAGTCCAGTTGGGCATTTTTGCATGGTTACATCATTAATCCCACATACTACATGGTCTCCCAGCATCTCATTCAAGGTTAAGCCAAATTTACAATGCCTCTGCCAGGGGTCTTAACCTAGATGTGGATTCCCCTGGTTCTTGAATTGCCAAGTAAAACAGATTCTCAGATTTAGAGGAGGCTTGGGATCATAGTATTCCTTAACTAAATTTGTCAACTCTTGAAATGTTTTAGTATCTGGTGTCTCAAGGAAAGTTAGGCATCTAATAACCAAAAAGGCTGTGGGTCCACAAGCTATCAGAAGAATTAATTATTGCTTTTCATCTGCCCCAATATCATTTGCCCAGAAAAAATAATGCATTTTTTCTGCAGCCCAATGGTATCAATGTGGATTTCACAAGCTTCAAAATCTCCCCTCCCCCAACCGCATCCCAAAACCAGCCCAGCTCATCTCTGCCTCCCGAACCTGTTCTTCCTCTCACCTATCCTCTCCTCCCACCTCAAGCCACACCCCCATCTCCTCTCTACTAACATCATCCCGCTCCCCTGACCTGTCCGTCCTCCCTGGACTGACCTATCTCCTCCCTACCCCCCCACCTACACTCACTTACACTCACCTTTACTGGCTCCATCCCCGCCTCTTCGACTTGTCTGCCTCCTCTCCACCTATCCTCTCCTCTCTCCATCCTCTATCCGCCTCCCCCTCTCTCCCTATTTATTTCAGAACCCTCTTCCCCTCCCCCATTTCTGATGAAGGGTCTTGGCCCGAAACGTCAAGCTTTCCTGCTCCTATGATGCTGCTTGTCCTGCTGTGTTCATCCAGCCCCACACCTTGTTATCTCGGATTCTCCAGCATCTGCAGTACCTTTTATCTCTGATGCATTTTTTCTACATACTGGATCCAGTCATTGATAGCACATTTGAATGAGCAAACTTCTCAAGTAATGGCATGCCAGAAATGCTTGCCCCAATGCCAAGATGACTGTTGAAAACAAATTTCTTCAAGAGCGTGATTTTCTCTTGTTGCCAGTGAAATAATTCCACAGAGGCTAGTAGCTTATCATCAAGTCACCCTTTATTTAATCAGAAGTCACACGACACCAGATTATAGTCCAGCAGATTTATTTGAAATCACAAACATTCGGAGTGCCACTCCCTCATCAGGTGAAGTGGAGGGAAGCACACAGGCATGGAATTTATAGGCCGAGAGATCATTACAAGATAATACAGATGAACAAACATTGCACAACAGTTGCCAAGCAAGAATGTTCCCTCCCAGTCAGGGGACACTTCAGCAGACAAGGACATTCAGCCTCTGATCTTCGGGTAAGCGTCCTCCAAGGCGGCCTTCAATCCACACAATAATGCAGAATTGCTGAGCAGAGACTGACAGCCAAGTTCTGCACCCATAAGGATGGCGTTAACCACAATCCTGGGTTCATATTGCGCTACGTGTAACCCCAACGCACTGTTCTATGTTTGTAAAATCTTCCTTATTGTTCTGTTTTGACACCACTACCTTGATATCTTGTTATGATCTCTCTACTTTAATTAGTTTGTACAGTTTTGTATTACTTGTTACTTTGTTTAGACCCTCATCATGTGACTCTGATATGTCTCATGTTATTCCAGCCATTTGGTCGGTTTATAGTACCGTCTTATTTTTTATAAGACCATAAGACCATAAGACATAGGAGTGGAAGTAAGGCCATTCGGCCCATCGAGTCCACTCCGCCATTTAATCATGGCTGATGGGCATTTCAAATCCACTTACCCGCACTCTCCCCGTAGCCCTTGATTCCTTGCGAGATCAAGAATTTATCAATCTCTGCCTTGAAGACATTCAACGTCCTGGCCTCCACTGCGCTCCGTGGCAATGAATTCCACAGGCCCACCACTCTCTGGCTGAAGAAATGTCTCCTCATTTCCGTTCTAAATCGACCCCCTCTAATTCTAAGGCGGTGCCCACGGGTCCTAGTATCCCCACCTAACGGAAACAACTTCCCAGTGTCCACCCTTTTTGTAATTATCTCTTTGCCTTAATGAATCAGATCGTAAGTCATCCCTTCACTTGCTGTGCAGCTGTTGACACTTTATTCACACCGTTTGAAAGTTTTGATCATCTGCAAAGACTTATTATTCAGCCTGTCAACACTCCACTCACAGCATTTGTACTGTCTTTTGACATGATCTTGCAATGATCGCTCCGCCTATAAATTCTGTGCCTGTGCACTTGCCTCCACTTCATCTGACAAAAGAGCAGCTCTCCAAAAGCTTGTGATTTCAAATAAACTTGTTGGACTATAACCTGGTGTTGTGTGATTTTGTCCACCCCAGCCCAATACCAGCACCTCCACTTCACCCTTTATTTACATGTGGAGAGTCATTGACACGATCCAGCTCCCTCAGTGCCAGCTATCAGAGTGAACAGGATGTCTGGCTCTCTGTCTGTCCCTGATTGAACAAGATTAACAGCCCCAATCAGGGAACTCGTAATCTATCAGGTTTTAAAGAATCCCTACAGTGTGGAAATAGGCCATTTGGCCCAACAAGTCCACACCGACTCTCCAGAGAGCATCCACCCAGATTCACCCCCTACCCTATCCCTGTAACCCTGCATTTCCCATGGCTAATCCACCTAACCTACACATTCCCTGGACACTATGGGCAATTTAGCATGGCCAGTTCACCTAACCTGCACATCTTTGGATCACCTGGCTGACCTCGTAACAATCTCTACAGTGTCCTCACCATGACTCCATATAATTGTAGTAAGATATCTTTATTCTTTTAGTCAAATTCTCTTGTAATAAAGGCCAACATATCATTTGCCTCCTGAATTACTTGTTAACTTTCAGTGGCTCATGAACAAGGACAGCCAAGTCTGTTTGATGTTGAGTGTAGTGCAAAGATGGAAAGTAAAAAGAAGTTTAAACAATTAATGAACTGACTAAAAAGGAGTATCAGACGTTCTTCGTTGGATATTGAAATAACAAATTCTTAAAGTAGCTAAGGAGAATTTTACTTGACAGAGAAATAAACTGCTTTTGCAAACGAAGGTAAAGTTAAATATGTATCTCTTGGGAAGAACATTGAATGATTAAATCATGGAGAAGAATTTAAAATTAAAACTGATCCTGAAATTAAACAGAATGGAGTGAAGCCAATGACTATGTAACAATTTGGACATTTGGTTTGTCTAAATTTTTTTTTAGAAGACTTGGATGATAAATGTGAAAGAAATTGGAAATTGAGAGTTTAAATCTGAATAGAGTAGCTCAGGATCCATTTTAAAAATGGAATGTTCTGATGATAATTTAGTGTATTACTCTAAAAGAAGAGAAAGAAAATTTCTGCATCCAGAGGATAAGAAGTGATATGACAGGGGATTTCTCCTTGGATTTTAGTTCACAGCTGTCGGTTCCCAGAAGCCAGATGGCTTACCAGCAAACAGCGCTGTTGTTCTTGACAAAGTTAACCAGACCAAACAAATTGTGAAACATTTGGAGTCATCAAGGGTCCAGGTCTAGACCATGTGCAATCTGGTACAGACTTTAAAAACCAACATGATGGATACAAAATCATGGTACAATCATTTAACCGAGGACATAAAAAAGCTGTAAAAGCTAGATAAAATGACAAGAGATCTCCTGTGGCAGTTGAAAGAAAGTTGTAAAGCAACGTCGCACTTCCATGGGAATTGTGACTCTAAGTGTTCACACAAACTGGACTTTTTGTTCTAATTGTCACACTTGGTTGGTTGTTTTAAGTTATATCTTATAAAGTTTCCAAGAGAAAATGCTTAATGGTGAAACCTGACACACAAGGAAAGAAGAGAGATAACAAGGTGTAGAGCTGGACGAACACAGCAGGCCAAGCAGCATCAGAGGAGCAGGAAGACTGATGTTTCGGGCCTAGACCCTTCTTCAGAAATTAGCCTTCCTGCTCCTCTGATGCTGCTTGGCCTGCTGTGTTCGTCCAGCTCTACACCTTGTTATCTCAGATTTTCCAGCATCTGCAGTTCCTACTAACTCTGATACAAGGAAAGAATATTACTTAGATGCCCTGTGTAGTAAGTTAGTTAAAACATTACAGTGTTATGTTTTGGAAGTGTTGGGGAAAATATCATTCATACAATCATGGTTATTTTCATTTTGGGGACATGTTGCATAAATGTTGGACTTTACACAACATTTATGTTTTAAGGTGTCTCCTTTTACTTGAAATAGACCAGAGAATTCTGAAATTGGGAAGGTGAGGTTATGCTAAAGACCTCCTGTCAGAGACAGGCCCATGTGATCTGGTGGGCATGGGAAAGAAACACAAGTAGAAATCTATTGAAATATTAAGTGACCGTTTTAAACCTTTCCAAATTGAGTCATAATAGAGTGTGACAATACTATGGCTTTAAGAGGTGTATGTTTTTTTGAAAAGAGATTTTGAGTCATAGGTACTGAACTGTCTGGTTCAAGCCTATAAAGTAAACAGCATGTGAGGCATTGTTTTTTTTGTAAAATGTTGGAACAATGCGAGCAGCATAAATGGGTGGAGTGAAGCTCCCGTAGATTCAGGGTTTTAGTTATTAGGGTTTTTGAAGCTGGTTGTGGAAGTTATTGGTTAGTTAATCAAAATTACTTTTAATGTAAATCAATGTATTAGTTGGCTGTTAAGCAATATTTGGTCTAAGCTGACTGTAGTTTGTTTTTTGCTATAAATATCTTGAAACGTGAAAGCTTCTACTCTTGTACATCTCTACATCTCTCTCTGCTACAGCTAAAAGCTTGGGTTCTCCTTCTGCTGCCAGAATTGCATGTGAGGCAATCTGTTTTACTGCCTTTGCCTTTGCCTTTGCCATTGCCAAAGGTGTGTTAATGGGATGTTACTGTTTTGGTACAGTTGCTGTTTAGTCATTAAATAATGTATTATTCTCCCTCTGTTTTCCAATGGAGTTAAAGTTATACCAATATTTCTTTCTTTTATTTGTATTTTTGTTAGGGAGTAAGAATAAACTGTGTTTTACGGAAAGCCGAGTAGTGTGGCCATTTAAATTACAGCTGGAACAAAGCACCTTACACTTGCCTTTAAATAAGATAAAAGTTAGGGTCCAGGCTATCTCCTTGATAAATTTGCAGGAGGTTTAGTCTGGTTCACAACAAGAGAGATGGCTGCTGTTGTGAAATACAAGAGGGGAGAGAGAGAGAGAGAGAGAGAGAGGGAGACGAAGTGGCCAATGCTGGGTGCAGAATCTATGCTACTACATGAAAAACAGAATAGCACTGTTTTGTGGCAGCAACAAAGCATGATATTACGTCAGCTTTCCTGCTCCTCTGACGCTGCTTGGCCTGCTGCGTTCATCCAGCTCTGCACCTTGTTATCCCATGATATTTGCGAGTGTTTGCTTTCTGTTTGAAAGCAAGGGGACAGAATAGATGGGTCCTTTGGAAATGTAAGGAACAAGAGGGTGATGGAAGTTGGCCCTGTTGGTGAAAGTCATGCTGAGGGGAATAATATTTGAAGGACAGTGGAAATTTTAACCTAACACATCAGGGAGGAATGATCCTGCTGGTGGGCCGGGAGTAATTTTGCACTTTTCTTGTAGTCTACGTATCTGCCTGAAGTGCAATGTACACTGTAAGTGCTTCTAAGATGTGACTTATTCATATTGGTTAGTTAATCAAAATTACTTTTAATGTAAATCAATGTATTAGTTGGCTGTTAAGCAATATTTGGTCTAAGCTGACTGTAGTTTGTTTTTTGCTATAAATATCTTGAAACGTGAAAGCTTCTACTCTTGTTACTTCTGTTCATCTTTGGGGAATTAATATCATTTTTAAAAGTTATCGGTCCCTACAGGGTTGAGAATGTAAGGCATGGGAACTACTTCTGAGATTGTGCCCTCAATAACAATAATTCTTGCCCAACAGGAAATGAGCATGAAATAAACACCGAAAATGCTGTCAATACTCAGCAGGTCAGCATCTTTGGAAAGAAAATTTCTCTCTCCTCAACTGCAGAGTATTTTCAATATATTCTGTTTTTATTTCAGATTTCAAGCATCTGCAGGATTATGCTTATGTGTTACAGTGAAAGAAAGGGTCATTGGTTGATTTATTTCTAGGAGACATGCGATGTAATGTGCCAACATAGTTAGGTTCACCGTCACATTAGAAAAGGGTGATGAGATAGACTTAAAAGAAGCCTGAATTCAGCAAGGTTCTGAATTCCATTCCTGAAGGAGCTACTATAAAGAAATCTGTGGTTGTCAAGCATGGGGCTGGATGAACACAGCAGGTCAAGCAGCATCATAGGAGCAGGAAAACTCGACGTTTCGGGCCTAAACCC
>JAHRHZ010000082.1:21865604-21876441 GCA_024137785.1 Ginglymostoma cirratum | reverse complement strand
TTGTTATCTCGGATTCTCCAGCATCTGCAGTACCTTTTACCTCTGTGGTTGTCAAGCTGGTGTCTGCAAACACTGTGTGTTGAAAACCTATGTTTGTTTAAGTCAGCGCCTTACCGAAGCAGAAATGAAATCAAAATTTCTGAAAGGATTTCTGATGAATTGGATTTCCTTGCTATGACATCAGACTTTTGAGAAATCAGCCCATGGTTCCATTTAATAGGGAAACAAAAACTGATTGGGAGAACAAAACAAACATACAGCAAGCTTACTAGTCCCATTTCAACCAGTGGCCAGAACAAGCAGGTCTCCTGAAATGTTCACTTTTACAGTAGAATGAGAACAGGACAAGGATATGAAACTATGAGTTTAAGGCAGCCAAAGTGGAAATTGTTGCACAGCTGGAAGACACCAAAAAGGTTGATTCCTGGAAGAGTGCCACACCTCAGGTAAGCTGTCCCAGTCTGTGATTGTTCCAGCCATGATATCCAAATCATTTAGTTTCCAGGTGAGGAGGAATGAACTGATTTCCTTTCTTTAGTCACCCACCCCCTCAGTTGGTCTCTTAATTAAGAAACAGATTCTTAAAGGATCCAATTTAACCAGGCTTTATTGAGTTAACAGAGATTAAGTTTTTCTCTAATTCATGCACAGGATGAGGGCATCGCTGGCTAAGCCACTTGGCTTGCCCATCCCTAATTGCCCAGAGGGCACTAAGGTTTTGGAGTAGATTTGTATCTTGGGTTGTGGGTGTTGAGGTAGGTTGGCTCGCCGAGCTGGTTTGTTGTTCTGCAGACATTTCGTTACGGTGCTTGGTAACATCCACAGTGCAACCTCTGATGAAGTGTCAGTGAGTTTTCCTGCCTGGTTTTTAAACTCTGGAGTCTGTTCAGCTGGATTACCTCACTTCTGGTTTTCCTTCGTAGTGGAATATATATGGGGTCGAGTTCTATGTGTTTATTGATGGCTTTCTTCAAGGAGTGCCAGACTTCTGGGAATTCTCGTGCCTGTCTCTGCCAAGCTTGTCCCAGGATTTTGGTGTTGTCCCAGTCGAATTGGTGGTTCTCCTTATCCATGTGGATTGAGATGAGTGAGTATTGGTCATGTCTTTTTGTAGCCAGTTGGTGTTCATGTACTCTTGTTGTTAGTTTCCTTCCTGTTTGTCCGATGTAATGTTTCTCACAGTCTCTGCAGGGGATCTTGTAGATGACATTGGTCCTGTCCATAGTGGGGAGTGGGTCTTTAGTTCAGGTGAGCAGTTGTCGTAGGGTTGCCCAGAGGACAGTTAAGATTTAGCCATATTGTTGTGGGTCTGGTGTCACATGTAGGCCAGACCAGGTAAGGATGACGGTTTCCTTCCCTAAACGACATTAGTGAACAGGATGGGGTTTTCCAACAATCAACAGTGGATTCATGGTCATCATTTGACTCTTAATTCCAGATTTTCATTGAATTCAAATTCCACAATCTGCCACAGTGGGATTTGAACCCATGTCCCCAAAACATTACCTGGGTCTCCATATTAATCATCCAGCAATAATACCATTAGGCCATTACCTTCCCATTTCATTAATTATTAAATGAGGAGAATTAGTAAGACAACACACATATAAAGAGAAGGTGAGTCCAAAATGAGAACTGTTTAAAAATAAGATATAGGGATAAGTCTCTGAATCTTTAGTAAAGATCTCGTTCCAGTCTGTTTGATATCATAGAATCATAGAATCCCGACAGTGTGGAAACAGGCCCTTGAGCCCAACAAGTCCACACCGACCCTCAGAGCATCCCACCCAGACCCATCCCCTCATCCCTTCCTCCTTTTGAAAGGCTGTTGTTTGAAGTTCCCTTTGCATCTTCAGGTGTGACATTCTGTGGGTCTTTCTTTCTCTGAACAGCCATTTATTCATGTCCATAGCCACTTTTGGCTGTATCAGCCCTCTTTAAAAAAGAAAGCCTTTTTAGAAATACAAGTTAAAAAATGTCCGTATGACTTCAGGGTTCTGACCCATAGTTACGACAGCTGTGAAGGATCAGGAAAGGTGTATCCTTTGGTAGACATCGCATGGGCTGCGTCTTCAGACATTACTTCTGGGTGAGTAAAGCAACTGAAGCTCTAGGTGTGAAAAAGTTTTTTTTAGGAATCTGTGGCTGAGAGGACAGCCTGAAAATTCCATGAGATCTCTCTTTGTTGTATCAGTGTTAAATCATAGGGTTATAGAGATATACAGCACAGAAACAGAATCTTCGGTTCAACTTGTCCATGCTGACCAGATATCCTAAACTGATTTAGTCCCATTTGCCAGCATATGGCCCATATCCCTCTAAACCCTTAACAAAAGCAGAAGTTGCTGGAAAAGCTCAGCAGGTCTGGCACACCTGTGAAGAAAAATAAGAGTTAACGTTTTGGGTCCAGTGACCCATCCTGTTCTGCCAAACGCCTTCTTCCCCACCATGTGTAATTATTAGCTTCGACAAATATAACGTCCATTATTTAATTTTTAATCTATGTCGATTTGAGTTTGATTGTTAAGGTAAAAGTGCGAAGAAAGAAAATGCTGTCATTCACTTTCTTCTACTGGGGTACTTGAGAAGTTTGAATTTTTTTACCCTATTGGTCCCAATGGGGATGGATACACTTGGCAAAATGAACTTGACAGAAATGTAATCAACAGAGCGAAATATTTCCTCAAATACAAGATGCATAAGAGTGAAAAATATATTCCTATAAAAATCTAACCTTAATCAACAAATTGATTAGGGGTAATTGACAAGGGGTACAGTAGCATAGCAATTATTGGACCCATAATTCAAAGGAGTGGACGAATGATTTGAAAGCATGTTTCCAATTCGCACTGTGGTAGCTGGGGAATTTAAATTCAGTTTAATAAGTCTGGAATAAAATCAGTGATGATAACCATGAAACTAAAAATTTCTTGTAAAAGCTTTGCTGTTTATTAATTTAAAGGAGGGAAGGTTGCTTGCCTGCTCTACATTTGACTCTGTATCACAATGATACGGTTGACTGTAAACAGGCCCTAAATAGCGCAGCAAGTCACTCAGTAGTGTTCAGGAAGGGAGCTCAGTACCAACCTCTAAAGAGTAATTAAAGGTCCTAAAAAAATGTTGCCCTTACCAACAATATTCACACCATGCATGAATTCTTTAAAAGAAATGAAATCATTAAAGATGCAGGTGATACAATTAAGGCTAACAATATGGAAGACGGACGTGAGTAAAAGTAGATTAAAAGGTCTTCTAAACAACAATCCTCAACCAGTCACCTCTCCTGCCCACCCATTCTACCTCATATTCCCAGATGCTCCCCACACTTTTCCCAATCCACCACACATTATCACTGTGTCCCATGCCACTTTATTCTCCATGTCAGAATGTTACCTCGATGCCTCCCATCTATTCTCAATTGCTACTGAACCAAACATACTTTTCTAAGTGCCTATTAAGTTTGTAAACAAACAGGAAATTGCATCAAAGACATGATCAGTTATTATAGGCTGGTAGATGTTTCAATAGTGCTTGGCTGAATAAAACCAATTACTTTTGCCACACAGCCAAGCATTCGCAATAGTCATATCAAAGTCTTCCACGTTACTGATAGAAAAGATATTGATTTCCACTTGAAAGCAGAGTGTGTGCAAATAAGTAGTGAGAACAGGTGCAAACCATTTTTACGCCATTAGAAGCAATTCAGTTTTTAAAAAGCCATACCTTCCTTTCCAATTAAATCATAACATATACACATAACAGCAGACTTTTTTTTGAATTTTTCGCTATATTGTAGGACTTCTTACATTGAAAATTACAGTAACACACATGAAGAATAATGCTGGCCAATGTAAGGGTCAACTTAACTTTGCAGGAAAGATTCCTGTGATGATTCACTTATTGAAAATATTACAACAAAACACCTAATGGTGATATTGAAAAGTATGAAAACATTTTACCCTTACCCTTTCAGAATATTCCTGACTCCTCAGCAGGCTTTAGATTTTTCTCCCGCATTGAGACATCTATTGTGCCCTTGATGATTTCCTAGACACTGCACCAGCAGGCAGAACTAATCAAATTTTCTCGCCCATTTAAAATGGGAAACTTGGCATCCACAGTGGCAAGTGTACATTTTACAAGTTTAGGCAATTCCAAGCCACAAAAAGAAAATAGAGGAAAATGGTACAAGGTGGGGAGTGCGGAGGTAAAATGGGTTTTCTCCAGAAAATACTGAATGTGACAATTTAAAGAATGAGTCTCAGTACTATAGATAAAAAATAGAAATATGGGTTAATCGTGGCCAGTCAGCCAGATTTGCTCACGTTCAGTTTTTTTAATATTGAGAACAACCGACTTCTTTTGAAGTGGCTCTGTAAGATATTTCACAAGAGGCTTTATCAAAGAATTCAGGTGTTTTTAATAAACGGAAATAAGAAGAGCACTTGGATAGAAAGTTCTTCATTGGGCAAGAATCAAAAATTGAATAAATAGGTGTTCAATTTGGAAATGGACAACTGTGGGCTCAGTGATTGGTTTATATCAATCTCTCTAAATATAGGCAATTTGTACTTTGGTATATGAGGACAACATGAAAATAAGATGCTGATAAACAGAAAGGCAGACTCCAAAAGTCTTCTGTGTATATGTTAGAGAATGGATAGGCAAGTATTAGATGCAACTTAATGTGAATGAGAAGGGGATAACAGAGTAAAGACTGTGTGAGTACACGCCCTGGGAAAAACACTGCAGAGTATGGGTGAGCAGATATAGTTACAGGCAAGGTTCTGGAGGGCTGATAGCCTTGATGGAACAATACTCCAGCAAGTGGCAGTGCCTTTAAGAGAGGTGATAGTGAATGTTCAGTGGGAGGAGAGCTTGTAATGGTATAGGAGGAAGGAATGATCAAAAATAATATTTAAATCATCTCCTTGCTTTTGAGTGTTTAGTTTTAAAACAGTCTGAAGGGCATTCATCACAATGAGTGTCATTGTTTAAAAGCGACATCAGTGCACTATTTCAACAAAATGTCTGCATGCTAATACATGAATTACAGAGAACGGTTGCTCATTCTCTTTGTGTTTATATTGATCAGATCTTAATAGCTCACTGCCAAATGTTCACTTAATCCTTACTTAATATTGTATTTTGCCAGTTCAGTAGGAATACAGTGGGGATTTGTATAATTGCCTGGCAAAACAAGTGTCAGATTATCATATTCATTGTGACAATGAGTTTTGGTTGCTCTGGGCAAATGACTGAATGTAGGTATTCTGAGGTGAATACTAAGTGCAGTTCTGTTATTTTGGCATGGGTCCAGTAGACCACTGTCACTCTTAATCGTTTCAAATTCATTGTACAATTTGTGTTTTTGTCTGGCTTGTATAGAAAAAAAAAGCTTTTTTTTTAAATTTATGAAGATGCTCCATTCTAGCTTTGTGGATAAATGATTTCACTGCTGTAGCTTGGCTCGAGTACCTGAGATTTCCTGACTCTATAATTAATCTCCCATGGATCATCCCCTCACTCTTCAATCCTTGAAAGATAAAACAAGACAGACTTGCCGAGATAGTCTTAAATTAATAATTAAGACGTTGCAGATGTGGTGAGTTGGGGAAATCCCCCACAATACAATGTTCGGATATATCTCTGCAGCATGTGGCTGTTAATGCAGTTTGTTAATTTAGCTAACCCACCCACAGTATGACTGGCGGACGGGAGATGTGGTTCAGTGTTTAGCTATAAATCTGCTAGAGATCTGAATTCTGTATTAGAATGCTTAAAAAAAAGCACTTAATTTTTGCCACAAGGAATTAGGAGAACAAGAAGATTGCTGGGTTCAGCCAAAAGGCTACATTTTCCTGTGTGATTCCCATTTATTGGGAGTCAATTTTCCAACAGAGTAGACATAAGTCATACACGTGTTACAGACTTGTAATCCACTGCACACTGTATTGCCATAGGGTCAGCTCTCCATGTATCCAGACCTGAAAAAGGCATTTGGTCCTTTAGATGTCCATATAAGTGATCTGATACCAATTTGTAGCCCCCACTGCAAGATTAATATGCCCCGAAGCAGTCAGCAGCAGAGCAATCAGGATGACCTGAATTATATGGGGCCTAACAAGCCATTCTTAAAGGGACCAAAATCAAAAAAAAAATAGTATTTCAAATATATTGCTCAACTTTGTAATTAGTAGGAGAAGGATTTTTGAACCTAAGCCAAAATTCACAGGATGATAGCTAACTGCTGGCCTCTATGCTCCCAGCCCCCTATCAATATCAGCTTCTGATGTTGTAATTGTTTAGGATGAAGTGAAGAGAGATCTTTGGTCCTTGTAAGTTTTTGTGTTTGATGTATAGATCATCATAAAGTAACAATCAACAATGTTATTAAGGATGTCAGGCTATATTTGGCCAAAAATGTAGAGCGCAATTTAGAAGAAATCACGCTGAAAATATGCAGTCCTCTGATGGACTACATCTTGCGTACTGTCCCAATTCTGGTTACCAAAAACACAAGGAGACATTCAAACTCTGGGGGGAGCAAGTTCAGAGACAAACTCTGCATGATTTCTAGTCACAGATCTGAGGTATGAGGTAAACTTGAAGAAACTGGTTGCCTGAGCTATGACCTTGTAGTGTTGTATAAGGTAAGGAATGGTATGGAAAAGAAAAATGCAACAGGTAACTTCAAAATGAAATGATGATTTAAGAAAGCAGTGGCAGGATCAGTCCCAGTCAGCATGGATTTATGAAAGGGAAATAATGCTTGACAAATCTGTTGGAATTCTACAAAGATGTAACAGTAGAGTTGATAAAGGGGAGCCAGTCAATGTGGTATATTTGGACTTTCAGAAAGCGTTTGACAAAGTCCCATGTAAGAGATTATTGTGCAAGATTAAAACGCAGGGGATTGGGGGAAGTGTATTGAGATGGATAGGAAACTGGTTGGCAGAGATGAAACAAAGAGTAAGAATTAATGGGTCCTTTTCAAATTGGCAGGCAGTAACTAGTGGGGTGCCACAGGGATCAGTGCTGGGACCCCAGATATTCACAATACATATTTATGATTTGCATGAGGGAACAAAATGTAACATCTCCAAATTTGCAGATGATACCAAGTTGGGTGGGAGGGTGAACTGTGACGAGGATACAGAGATCCTTCAGCATGATCTGGGCAGGTTGGGTCAATGGGCAAATCGATGGCAGATGCAGTATAATTTGGGTAAATGTGACATTATTCAGTTTGGAAGCAAAAATAAAAATGCAGATTATACCTGAATGACTATAAATTGGGGGAGGGGAGTGGGCACTGGGACCTGGGTGTCCTTGTGCACCAGTTGCTGAAGGTAAGCATGCAGGTGCAGCAGGTGGTAAAGAAGGTAAATGGTATGTTGGCCTTCATTGTGAGAGGTTTCAAATACAGGAGCAGTTATGCAGGGCCTTGGTGAGACCACACCTAGAAAATTGTGTACAGTTTTTGTCTCCTTTTCCGATGAAGGATGCTCTTGCTCCCGAGGGAATGCAGCGAAGGTTTACTAGGTTGTTACTGGGGATGGCAGGTCCAGTGTTTGAAGAGAGGTTGACTAGATTAGGATTGTTTTCACTGGAGTTCAGATGAATGTGGGAGGATCTCATCGAGATGTATAAAATTCTAACAGGACTAGACAGGGTAGGTGCAGGGAGGGTGTTCCCGATGGTGGGTGTGTGCAGAATCAAGGGGCACAGTCTGAGGATTTGAGGTAGATGATTTAGGACGGAGATGAGAAGTCATTTCTTCACCCAAAGAGTGTGAGCCTATGGAATTCATTACCATAGGAAGTAATTGATGCCAAAACATTGAATGTATTCAGGAGGCAACTAGATATAGCACTTGGGGCAAATTGGATCAAAGTTTATGGAGCAAAAGCAGGATTAGGCTATTGAGTTGGATGATCAGCCATGATCGAGATGAATGGCGAAGCAGGCTCAAAGGGCCGAATGGCCTCACCCAGCTCCTATCCTCTATGTTTCTATGTTTAAGGCAATTGGTGAGTAAAACAGAAATTTCAGACCAATATCAAGAGTTTCTTTGCAGATGCATTAAAATATGGGGGATGCACTTCATACATACAAACGTATGGATTAGGAGCTTGGTAGGTCACTTGGCCCTTCAAACATTCTCCGCCACTGTGGTTGATCTATTTGTGTTCAGAATTCCACATTCCCATTTCCCCCAATGATCTTTGATTCCCTACCTAACAAAAGCCTACCTACATCCACCTGTCATAACCCAATTGAGAAGAATGTGCTGACATTGAGCCCCATTATTCAACAAGGCGTGACAAATATTACAGATGAAAATATGTAGACAGGAAAAAAATTCTCTGCTTCAAGAGTCAAGATCATTTGAGTTATTTCTCTCAGTTCTTTTGATTTTTTTTAGTGATGGTGACATAATGTTGTCTGTAGAGCAATGGTTGATCTTTGATTCAAAAGCTGATTAGAAGGACCCCGGTCTTCTCTTGCATTAGAATACTTTCTTTTGAAAGTCTTCAGGTCTTGTTGTTTTCATTCAGAGAGAAGAGATTGTGATAGGTGCTTCTTGTTTGAAGGTTTCTCAAGGCCTGAGTGCAGTGATTAGCACTACTGCCTCACAGCGCTAGGGACCTGGGTTTGATTCCAGCCTCAGGCGACTGCCTGTGTGGTGTTTGCACGTTCTCCCCGAGTCTGTGCCGGTTTCCTCCAGGTGCTCCAGTTCCCTCCCACAATCCAAAGATGTGCAGGTCAGGTGGGTTAGACATGGAAAATGCAGGGTTACAGTGATAGGGTATAGGTCAGGAAGGGATGGTCTTCTGAGGGTCGGTGTGGACTCGATGGGCCAAATGGTCTTCTTCCACACTGTAGGGATTCTGTGATGATTCTATGGGGCATCCTACTCCATCGCCATCTTGAACTGGACAGTAAAGCAGGTGCAAGTGTTAATAATTGGGAGGAATTAAATCTGTTTTTAAGGGGATTGAGGAAAGTAACCAGGGGCATAGTTTTACACAGTGAGGTGTTATGATTGGAATTACTGCCTGAAAAGTTGTTGTCAGCAGATTCAATTGTAACTTTCAAAAGGAAATTGGTTAAATACACCTGAGAGATTATACACAGAGCTATTTAGAAAGAGCTAAAGTGTGGTGTTTAATTGGTAGCTCCATCAGAGAAGCAGCTCAGGCACAATAGGCAGATTAGCTTCCTTTGGCAAAGCAAGTCCCTTGTGTGCTTTGATTGAAAGAGAATTGTAAGTTCCAACCTAAGATGGAGTGAATGACCTTCACCAACTGTACTTATCTAGTCTGAATCATGCAATTAGGGGACATAAATCTAAAAATCCTTTTTAATGAAGGTGGTACTTCAGCTTGAAATTCATTCTCAGTCCTGGGTAGGGAACGTTTCACTTCCTTTTCCCTCCCCACTTTAGTGGTTATGTTATGGAAGCTGAGTATAAAAAAATACAGATGTGTAGTCGCACTGGGTAGCAAGCACTTGTGGGAATTTTGCTTTCCAAACGCACTTCTGTGAAGAAAGGAGCTTTCAGTGTGTGAGAATTATCATGGGGTTGGCAAGAGGCAGTAATTTTTTTTGCTGTGGAACAGGAAAGTCTGACAGAGAATGAAGTGAGGGAACGCTTCCAGTAGGAACAAGAATAGGGAAGCTGTGTAAGTTCTGAGCTGAGACTTGTATTAATACATTTTCTGTGAGATTTTCATTTAGTCTATGTCTAAGACCCACTTTACAGTCAGCACGTTTAAAAATTGTTCTCCTTTGTTTCACCAGAAATGTTTGGAAATGGATTGTTTTTAGATATTGTGCAGTCCTTAACCTCCGATGATATCTTTTCTTCATTTTCTCAATCCTTCAGAAGAAGAAAATTGAAATAATGTAAAGCACAGATGGAATTTTTCTGCAGTCATTGCAATTTCATGTAAGTTGCAGAGTTACTGGTCTGCTGTATCACAATTTATTTTGTATCCATGACTAGTTTATATTTGCTTTGGTTAAATAATTTGTCACTGTTAGGCTGAAGGGCAATAACCCCCCAGGCTTCACTGTTAGCCTTACAGAAATTTAATTTGATTGCCTTGTTCCCCTTTCTTTTTCACTTTTCAATCCATTTTCTCAGGGCAATTAACCCCAACGACAACTTACATTTATAAACTGCATTGAAAACAATGAAATGTTCTGAGGTGCTTTCGAGGCATTTGTGACACTGAGCTATTAAAGGAGAGATCAGCGTAATCAACCAAGAGCTTAGTCAAAGAGGAAGGTTTTTAGTAACATCTCATGGGAGGAGAGCTAGGTGAGATGTTTTGGAAGGAAATTTACAAAACTTAACACCAATTCAACTAAAAGTTTGGTCCCCAGTAAATTGGGGTGCACAAGAGACAAGAATTGGAAGGATGCAGAGACCCCAAAAGCTGGAGGAATTTACAGACTGAAAAATTTGAAACTGTCACCCATGCTTCTGTGGCAAGGACTCTTGCCTCTGGGATAGAGGATCATGGGTCCATGTCCCATTCTGGAAACTTGAGTTCATAATTAAGGTTGCCATTCCCAGTTCAGTAGTGAGAGCATACGAACTGTCACAGGCACTGGTTTTCAGATGAGACCAAACTAATCTCTGCCCTCTCATGTATATGAAAAACAGGCTCACTCAACAGGTATAAAAGGCACTGTAGATGCTGGAGAATCCGAGATAACAAGCATGGGGCTGGATGAACACAGCAGGTCAAGCAGCATCATAGGAGCAGGAAAACTTGATGTTTCGGGCCTTGACCCTTCATCATTTCTGATGAACGGTCAAGGC
>JAHRHZ010000082.1:21822211-21865204 GCA_024137785.1 Ginglymostoma cirratum | reverse complement strand
TCAACAGGTGGCTGGTCTCTGTTCAAAGTACAGGCAGTGGAAGTGAAAGATTTTGCAAGGAGTTGCACCCGTAATCAGGGGACACTTCTGTATTTGTTGCTGAAATGCTCACTGGTGAACAATGTGAGTGGTTTCATGAAACTCTGAGCCTGGAGCAGTAACAGTGAGTCTGGGGAATAGACCCTTGGAGGCTTTCAGGAAGACAATGGTTTGACGAGGAGGGTACTGAAAGTTGGCCCATGGGAGGGTGTTGGTGTCATGTAGAGTTATAGAGTCATGGAGTCATATAGCACAGAAACAAGGCCTTCAGCCCAACTCATCCTTGCTGACCAGGTTTCCGAAACTGAACTAGTCCCATTTGCCTGCATTTGGCCCATATTCCTCTAAACCTTTCGTATTTGTTCATTTGTCCAAATGTCTTTTAGATGTTGAAATTGTACCTGTCTCTACCCCTGACAGTTCATTCCATACACACACCACCCTCTCTTGTGAAAAAGTGGCCTCTCTCACCTTAAACCTATGCCCTCTAGTTTTGGACTCCCCTACCCTGGAGAAAAAATCTTGGCTATTCACCCTATCCATGGCTGTCATGATTTTATAAACTTCAATAAGGTCACCCCCCAGCCTCTGACATTACAAGGATAGAAGTCCCAGCCTAACCAGCCCTCTCCTTATAAGTCAAACCTTCCAGTCCCAGCAACGTCCTGGTAAATCACTCTGAGATAGCAAGAACTGCAGATTCTGGAGTCAGAGACAACTCAGCGTGGAGCTGGAGGAACACAGCAGGCCAGGCAGCATCAGAGGAGAAGGAAAGTTAACATTTCAGGTTGGGACCCTTCTTCAGAAAATCCTGGTAAATCTTTTTTGTACCCATTCCAGTTTAATAACATCATTCCTATAGCATCGCAACCAGAATTGGATGCGCTACTCCAAATGTAGACTTACCAGTTTCTTGTAAAGTCGTTACACAGTGTTCCAATTCCTGTATTCATTGCTCTGATTCATGAAGGCAAGCATGCCAAACGTCTCCTTCACCACCATGTCTACCTGTGACACCTCTTCAGGAACAATGTACCTGCACCCCTAGGTCTCTCTATTCAACAGCGCTCCCCAGGGCCCTACCATGAATTGTCCTGCCCTGATTTCTCTTATCAAAATGCAACATCTTGCACTCATCTGAACTAAACTCCATCTGCCATTCCTCAGCCCACTGGCACAGGTGATGAAGACCCTGTTGTACTCTGAGATAACGTTCTTCACTGTCCACATACCATAAATTTTGGTGTCATCTGCAAACTTACTAACCATGTCTTCTTTATTCTCATCCAAACCATTTACATAAATGACAAACAGCAATGAACCCAGCACCGAACCTTGAGGCACACCACCGGCCACAGGACTCCAGTCTGAACAACAACCTTCTGGCCCCACCCTCTGCATCCTACCATCAAGCTAATTTTGTATCCAATTGGCTAACTCTTCCTAGATACCATGTGATCTAACCTTACTAATTTTGTAGACATCTACTGCTTTGTCTTCATCTATCTTCTTGGTCAGCTCTTCAAAAAGCCTAACCAAATTTGTGAGACATGATTTCCCATACACAAGGCCATGCTTACCTTCCTTAATCAGACCTTGCCCTTCCAAATGCTGGAAGGTGGGATGAGAGTTGGGCAGAATGACAGTCAGTGGTAAGGGGCATTAGTTGGAGCTGTTTACGTATCAGGCTGGCTGTGAGAGTGGTTGGTGTGAATGAGAGCCAGAGGATTAAGAGTTGACCAGGCTGCCATGGGATAGTGGAATGGGGATCAGTTAAGGTGGAAGAGGGAGCGGAGTGAGAGTCAGTGCAGGGGTCAGGAGGGATGCAGGTTGTGGGGAGTGCAGTGGAGTGAGAGATGGGGGCGGTGGGCGTGAAGTGGGACTGGCATGGGTGTGGCCAACTGAGAGGGAGTTGAATGAGAGTCAGGGAATCATGGGGCAGGGCTTGGGTGAGAGTCAGGGAGTCACAGGGGCAGGGGTCTGAAGGGCTTGATGGGTAAGTGAGTGACTGGTTGAGTTGGAGTATGGGTACATGACAGACAGACTGACTGGATGAGTGGGTGAGTAACTGAGTGACTCAGGGGGTGGAAGAGTGAGTGAGTGACTGGAGGATTAGATCGGTGAGTAACTAAAGGGTGGGCGAGGAAGTGAGTAACTTTGGAGTGTGTGAAATTAAGTTCATGTGTAACTGTGTAGGGAGGGAGGGTCGGTGCTTGTTGATTGAGAGGGTCCGTGCTGGACAAACACACGCCGGTTTCATAGTTCACCTCCAGTAAAACCTATCCTTGAAGCAGGCTGAGCAAGGAGGACAAAACAAAATCTCAGGCTGAAAGGCAAGCCCGATTTTCTGGGAATTCCAATGAGGCCAGCTCGGACTGCGTTCCCACCAGAGGTAAACCAAGGCCAGAGTCAGTTCGACCCAACTCCTTAGGCCTGCCCGAGTCCCTACCTCCTTCTTCAGTGATCAGTGACTTGGAGACTTTTCCTTTCCTCCCTCTAGCTCTGCTTCTGATCTGAAAAGGCAAAAAAGTGTTTTATTAGTTACCTCTCTACTTGGCACTTTTTAGTGCCCTCTTACACACACACAATCACACACACAATCTCACACACACACACTCACACACACAGGTGTCCACACACGTGCCCACAAAGTGAATGTTCAAAAATAATGAGGAAATGCTCATTGGAATCTTGGCTGTGTTCATCCCTTTACCAACACCTTAAAATAGATGGAAAGATAGAGAGATAAATGTCTCCACAGTAGAAGAAGGCAATGTTCCTATCAAACCTGAAAAAGATGCTTAAGAAGTATATCCCAAACATGGAACTACCTTTCTTCAGCCTTCCAAATTGGAGAATTTAACATACCTGCAGTGTTAGCAGAGTATTTTACTTTAGTGATAGCAAGAGATGTCCTGCTATTTCAAGGACTGCAACTTACTCCCTCTGGTGATCAAAAACGCCCTCAACCGCATCTCTTGCATTTCCCACATTTCTTCCTTCAAACCCCCTCTTCCCAACAAAAATAAAGACAGAATCCCCCTTGACCTCACATATCACCCCAACAACCTCTGCATCCAGCATATCATTCTCCGCCATCTCCGCCACCTCCGCCACCTACAATCTGACCCTAACCCTATCTGCCTTTCATAGGGACCGCTCACTCCGCGACTCACTTGTCTGCTCCACACTCCCCACCAACCCCACCACACCCGGCACCTTTCACTGCAGCCGCAGGAAGTGCTACACCTGCCCCGACACCTCCCCCCTCATCTCCATTCAAGGCCTGAAGCAAACCTTTCATATCAGACGAGTTCACCTACATATCCGCCAACTTGGTCTACTGTATCCGCTGCTCCTGATGTGGCCTCCTCTACATCGGTGAGACCAAGCGTAGACTCGGACACTGTTTTGTAGAGCATCTGCGCTCTGTACACGACAAACAACAACAAATTCTGGTCGCCAACCATTTTAACTCCCCCACCCACTCCCTGGGTGACATGTCCATCTCTGGGCCTCCTCTGGTGTCAAAATGACACCACCCGCAAACTGGATGAGCAACACCTCCATATTCCACCTCGGGAGCCTGCAGCCCAATGTCCTAAACATGGAATTCACCAGTTTTAAGAGCTGCCCACAAGCAGCCTCATTCCCATGTCCAACCCTTCCTCTCAATCCCACCTCCTAACCTGACATAGCTGTCCATCTTCTCTCCCACCTATCTGCCCCACCCATCCCACTGACCATTCCCCACCACTCCCGACATGCACTCACCTATCACAATCCCACCTCCCTTCTCCAGCCCCAGCCCTCCTCGGTCTATTTATTTCCCAGCTCCCTTTCCCCTCCCCATTTCTGAAGGAAGGTCCCAACCCAAAACGTCAGTGTTCCTGCTCCTCTGATGCTGCCTGGCCTGCTGTGTTCATCCAGCTCCACACTGTATTGTCTCTGTTTGACTTTAGTGTTGTCCTTCGTTCTGAATCTAACATGTGACCATGATAGAAGTACATAAGTATTAATTCATTCACTGTTTTGTCTGAGGAATCCTTCTTGAATTTTCCTCCTAAACTTGCTGTCTATAATGAACTTAATTTGCCATATTTCATGATTATTTACCTCTCAGTGAGATACTTCATTTAAAATTCTACCTTAAATATTTCTTATTTTTTGAATATATAGCCTGTAATGATGTTGCTAGAAGACTGGCTGACTATTGATGTCTGGATGTGTGGGATGCGGTATTCCATCACAGCAATGTGTTACTGATGGATTCTGTTATTTTATTAGCTGTGATGTTCTGCTCTGCTTGATTGCTTCATGGAACACAACTGCTGTAACTTTTGTTTTCTTTTTACCTTTCTCTTCTTACTGCTGATGAGTTATTTCACTGGCATTGTCTGAATTTTGAATGAGTTAGCAGTGCACTCATTGCTGTTTTAAATTCTCCCCTAATTTTCAAAACTTCTGTCTCTGTGTTTCTAGAGCAAAGGATTGCAAATTTGTCACCTGGGTACCAGGTTGTAAGAAACAATCACCAGATTAAGAAGTGTATACAGAAGTCAAAGATGTTGGGTTTAAAGTGCCACCGCCCATGCCCTCCCACCCAACCTCACTAATTATGTTTCTTAGATAATGCAGTGTGGAGCTAGAGGAACACAGCAGGCCAGGCAGCATCAGAGAAGCAGGAACGCTGACGTTTCAGGCCGGGACCCTTCTTCAGAAATGGGGGTGGAGAAAGGGAGCTCTGAAATAAATAGAGAGAGGTGGGGTGGGGCTGGGGGAGGTAGGTGGGATGATGATAGGTGAGTGCAGGTAGGGAGTGGTGGGGATTGCTCAGTGGGGTGGGAGCAACGGATAGGTGGGAGAGAAAACGGACGGGTTGTGTCTGGTCAAGGAGGTGGGATTGAGAGGGAGGGTTGGCCATGGGATGAGACCGGGGTTGGGGAGATTTTGAAACTGGTAAAGTCCACATTGATACCATTGGGTTGTAGGGTCCCAAGGCAGAATATGAGATGCTGCTCCTCCAGTTTCCAGATGGCTTCGTTGTGACACTGGAGAAGGCCCAAAATGGACATGTCATCCAGGGAGTGGGAGGGGGAGTTGAAGTGGTTTGCGACTGGGAGGTGCAGTTGTTTATCGCTAACTGAGCGTAGGTGTTCCACAAAGCGGTCTCCAGGCATCCGCTTGGTCTCCCCGATGTAGAGGAGGCCACATTGGGAGCAACAGATGCAGTAGACCACATTAGCGGATGTGCAGGATGAACTGCTGTCTGATGTGGAAGGTTTTTTGGTTCCATGGATGGAGGTGAGGGGCAGGTGTAGAGGCAGGTGTAGCACCTCCTGCGGTTGCAGGGAAAGGTACCGGGGTGGTGGGGCTAGTGGGGAGTGCGGAGCGGACGAGGGAGCTGCAGAGAGATCGTTCCCAGTGGAAGGCAGATAGGTGTGGGGAGGGCCTCCCACCTCACTGACCAACCCCCACCACTGCCTACCTGTACTCACCTATGACCATCCCACCTACCTTCCCCAGCCCCCACCCCTCCTCTCTCTATTTATTTCCCCAGTCCTGCCCCCTCCCCCATTTCTGAAGAAGGATCCCGAATCCAAAACATCAGCTTTCCTGCTCCTCTGATACTGCCCGGCCTGCTGTGTTCATCCAGCTCCGCACTGTGTTATCTCTGACTCCAGCATCAGCAGTTCTTATTATCTCTGAGTGAATTATCTTTCCTTCTGTTCTGAAGGGTTGTACTTGGCAGCCCTGGTGTTTACCCAAGGATTGCAACACGGTGGAATCCTTTCTGCCTTACATCTACATTAGCAGCAGGAGTTACTGGATAGTGGGCCAAAATGGAATTGTAACAGATATTTGTCCCCCTCTCCTATTTTTGTCTCTCTGTCTAGCCCAGAGGAGCTGAACTGATTGATAGCATTGAGATGTGAGCTGGGATAAAGTAGTCCCAAAGCATTCTCATCCAGTAAAGTATTTTTTTGAAGCTTAGTCACTGTTATAATGCAGGATAGTCAGCAGTCAATTTGGGTACAGCAAGGTTATGTAAAAGCAATGGTAATTTTCATTTTTTTAGTGATGTCAGTTGAAGGATAAGTATTGGAAATATTTGTCAAGAGACTGGGGGGATCTTGCTGTAAGAGTCAGAAGAGCAATTAAGTCAGTCCCATTCACCCACTCTTTCCCAGAGTCCTGTAAGGTTGTTTTGTTCAAATCCTTTCAAATTCTTGAAATCATTCATCACCTTTGCTTATATTCCCACTTGTGGATAACAAGTTCAAGGCGTTACCACTAGCTATATAAAAATATTCTTCACTTCATGCCTACATCTTTTGTGTAAAATTTTAAAGCTGTGCCCCTAGTCCATGTACAATCAGCTGTCATCTTCATGAGATCTTGGTTCCACAGAAGGCAAGGAGTTTCAATAGTCCCACAAAACTGCGCATAGAATTTAGTGCTCATGTGCATTTGAATTGACAGCCTCTTGCTGAGGTGAGAGAGCTACTACTGAGCCACATTTAACTTGGGCCTGGTCTAAATGGATCAGTGAAGTAACAATCTGCTGAAGAATAATTCCTTTGCTTGCTTCTCTGCACCTCATAGTTTTGCACTTTCCTATTCAGTTACACAGAAGAGCCTCCCATTTTCAATTTCAAGATATCTAAAATTATGATTTGCTTTCTCCATTTAGTCAATATCCTTCCAATCCCCCTTGATTACCTGCTTCAGCAAATCATCGTGCCTTAGAATGTGGCTATTGTAGGCTTGTTTACTTTTCTTGCAGACCTTCACTGATGGTCTTTCCTCCTCCACCACTCAAATAACTTCTTCATTGTGCTTTTGTTTTCTTTAATTGTCACAGACCATCCTTCTACAGAAACACATCGCAACTTTCTTATCTTTGGATTTCTGCTTTCCTCAAGGTCAATGTTTCAGGTCTGTGCAACAAAGCTCTTTAAATCACAGTCTTAACAATTCTTTTACTGAGATCTCTACTTATTCCCATGCCTAGCAGTTTCTCTTGTTTGGAATTTTTTTTGCTGTTATACTAACTTTGATTTGGTAATTGGCAGTGCATCTGCTAATAAGATCTTTCCCAGGTGCTAATTTGTTGCAGCTATTAACTATTCACTATGACCTCCACTTTCCCACTGTTACTTCTTCCAAACTTTGAGTTTAGACTTTTTTGCATTTGTTTTCATCTGTAAACTCTCACCACTTCATTTGTTCCATCCGTTAGCACTTGTAGATCTTAGGTTGGGCTAGCCACAGGGGCCTGATCATCTACAAAGTATTGCCCTATATAATGCATTTACCCACTACGTCATTAAGAAACTTTACATAAATTCTAACAGATGCTGAATGACTAACTGTATGCATTAGTGCTGTGTAACTCTGCAGCTGGTTAGATTGCTTTACAGCCGTGCACGGTTTCTAAGTATTGCTGGTAGTATGCAATGATGTAGACTAATGGCCTGATCTAGGTGAGCGATGAGCTGATACAGCAAGGCTGGCAGCACTAGCACTTCAGGAGGAACTCATCAATAGGACAGGCAGAAAAGGTAATGGGAACCTGGACAAGTGCTATACATCTCCTCTTGTCTGGCCATGAGTTTTTACAGGAATATGGTGTACATTCCAATTCTCTCTATAATCAGTTTTGTTTTGCATCAGCAACATTGCTGAAATTGATGAAGAAAGGTTGCCTTGAAGCATATCCTACAAATCTTGTAGATCAATAGAGTAGTAAGCTCCAGGGGAACATGCAAATAATGACAATTTCTAGTTGTTCATATACCAATAAAAAAAAGTCTGCTCCAGTTGCAAGTCTTAATGTTTCACTAGCTTCTTGGTTTTATAAATTTCCTCCCTTAACATTTTAATTTAAAATGCACAGAATTGCATCCAGTTTAGATTCTGAATTAAACTTTTGGCTAGTAAAGCAAGTAAAACAATTTACTTTTCTGTTTTAAGCACCTATATAGTTACAGTTTTGTTTCTGTGCAGTGCCATCCTATGGTTCAGTTGTGATGAAGTCAGCCAAATTTTGTCAAACATGCTTTGCAAGCACAACACTTTTCCTTGATTTTACAGTAGGCTGAGGCAGTCTGTATCTGATGTGTTTGAACCTGCTTCAACTGTTGTACTTGCTTGTAGAGAGCATTTTAGATTCAACTCATCTGATTTCATTAGCTCTTTCAGATAATTAAGTTTAAATTTGATACCTCCATTACATTGGCCCAGCTGTGCAGACCATTTCATGGGTTGGGGAAATTTGAGGCTACTTTAGTTAGAGAGTTCCAAGCAACAATTCTCTCTAGAGCGGGGAGGAAAAGGTCCCTAACTTCCGGGACTCTGCAAAGGGTATATGGAGAATCTGTACTGGCACAGGGATTAAAATAAAATATATTGTTCTCCCACCAACTGGAAAGAAAACTGGTTTTCCATAGACCAGTGGTTCTGATGTGTATTCTACATACTGGTGAGAAGGTTGATGAGGGCAGAGCAGTGGACTTTGTTTAGATGGACTTCAGCAAGGCATTTGACAAGGATCCACATGGTAGACTAGTTAGCAAGGTTAGATCACATGGAATCCACAGAGAGATAGCCATTTGGATACAAAATTAGCTTGAAGATAGGAGACAGAGGGTGGTGGAGGAGGGTTGCTTTTTGGACTGGGGGCCTGTGACCAGTGGTGTCCTGCAAGGTTTGGTGCTGGGTACACTGCTTTTCGTCATTTATCTAAATGAAATAGATGTGAATACAGGAAGTATGGTTAATAAGTTTGCAGATGACACCAAAATTGGTGGGGTAGTGGACAACCAAGAAGGATATCACAGAGTACAATGGGATCTTGATCAGGTGGGCCGATGTACTGAGGAGTGGGAGATGAAGTTTAATTTAGATAAATGTGAGCTGCTGCATTTTGGTAAGGCAAATCAGGGCAGGACTTGTACACTTAGTGTTAATGTCCTGGGTAGTGTTGTCAACAAAGAGACTGGGGTGTAGGTGCATAGTTCCTTGAAAGTGGAGTCGCAGGTATAAAGGATAGTGAAGAAGGTATTTGGTTGCTTGCGTTTATTGGCCATGGCCTTGAGTTTAGGAGTTGGGAGGTCATGTTGCAGCTTTACAGGACACTGGTTGGGCCACTTTTGGAATACTGTGTTCAGTTATGGTCTCCCTGCTATAGGAAAGACTTGTTGGAAGAGGATGAATAGGCTGGGGCTGTTTTCCCTGGAGAGTCAGAGGCTGAGGGGTTTATAAATCATGAGGGGCATGGATAGGGTGAATAGCTAAGGTATTTGTCCCCAGGATAGGGGAGCCCAAAACTCGACGGTATAGGTTTAAGATGACAGAGGAAAGATTTAAAAGGGACCTGAGGGCAACTTTTTCACAGAGAGGGTGGTGGAATGAGCTGCCAGAGGAGGTGGTGGAGGCTGGTACAATTACAAGATTTAAAATGCATCTGAGTGGGTACATGAATATGAAGGGTCTGTTTCCGTGCTGTACATTTCTATGACTCTATGACTCCATGACTGATATTTTACCTGCTACCTGTCATTATTTTCTGGTGCCCTTCCTCTCCTTTGGTGCTTTAAAAACTATTGTGTTACTGAAGTGTTCTGAAAATTGTCTGAATAGATGTGTAAACTGGTGACTGTAAACAGTTAGTGTCAATGGCATAAATAGTGCATAAGCTCATTCTTTGTGTACCAGATCTTCTTAGTCATCTGGTAGCATCAGTCAGGAGAAGGACTCCCACAGCTCCTTGCTTAAAGTTGGCAGGTGTTACTGTTGCTTCTGAGTCACAAGAGTATCTGTTCCATATGCTAGACCAGGGTTGTCCAGTAGAAATTGCTTCCCGTCATTTTAAGTGACCAGTAGCAATACGATTTAGCCACTTGCGCTAACTTTATTAGAAAGCTTACACAATGCAGTTAATGTATTTCATGTGCAAATATTTACTTATTACTAATCAACTACCTCCATTCTGTACCCAACAAGTGAAGCACTCACAATTATTAATAATATTTCACACTCACCTCTGGAATTCAGCTCTTTTGTCTATATTTGAACCAAGGCTGTAATGAGGTGTAATGCTGTGGTGGACAATTAAACAAGTCACTGGAGGAGAAGGCTCCACAAATATCCCCATCCTCAATGATGGAAGATCCCAGCACATCAGTGCAAAAGATAAGGCTGAAGCATTCGCAGCAATCTTCAGCCAGAAGTGCCTAGTGGATAATACATCTCGGCCTCCTCCAGTGGTCCCCAGCATTACAGATACCAGTCTTCAGCCAATTCCATTCACTCCACGTGATACCAAGAAATGGTTGGAGACACCGGATACTGCAAAGGCTACAGGCCCTGACAACATTCCAGTGGTGGTACTGAAGATTTGTGCTCCAGAACTTGCCGCTCCCCTAGCCAAGCTTTTCCAGTACAGTTACAACACTGGTATCTATCCAACAATGTGGAAAATTGCCCAGGTATATCTTGTACACAAAAAGCTGGACAAATCCAACCCGGCCAATTACTCCCCCATCAGTCTCCTCTCGATCATCAGTAAAGTGATGGAAGGGATCATCAACAGTGCAATCGAGCAGCACCTGCTCAGCAATAACCTGCTCAGTGACGCCAGGGCCACCGAGCTCCTGACCTCATTACAGCATTGGATCAAACATGGACAAAAGAGCTGAATTCCAGAGGTGAGGTGAGAGTGATAGCCCTTGACATCAAGACTACATTCAACTGAGTGTGCATCAAGGAGCCCTGGCAAAACTAGAATCAATGGGTATCAGGGGCAAACTCTCCAGTAGTTGGAATCATACCCGACACAGGAAGACAGTTGTAGTTGTTGGAGGTCAATCATCTCAGCTCCAGGACATGCCTGCAGGATGTCCTTAAGGTCAGGTCCCTAGGCCCAACCATTTTCAGCTGCTTCATTAATGACCTTCCCTCTGTCATCGCCAATGATTGCACAATGTTCAGCACCATTCGTGATTCCTCAGATACTGAAGCAGTCCATGTCCAAATACAACAAGATCTGGACAATATCCAGACTTGGGCTAACAACTGGCATGTAACATTCATGCCACACAAATGCCAGGGAATGACCATCATCACCGATAAAAGACAATCTAACTACCATCCCTTGACATTCAATGGTGTTATCATCACTGAATCTCCCACTATCAACAGCCTGGGTGTTATCATTGACTGGAGATTCGACTGGACCCACTACATAACCACTGTGGCTACAACAGCAGGCTAGAAGCTAGGAATACGGCGGTGAGTAACTCACTTCCTGAATCCTCAAAACCTGTCCACCATCTACAAGACACAAGTCAGGAGTGTGATGGATGCAGGCACTCAAGAAGCTTGACACCAACTAGGACAAAACAGGCCACTTGATTGGCACTACATTCACAAGCATTTACTCCCTTCACCACCAACACTCAGCAGAAGTGTGTACTATCTAGAAATGCACTGCAGAAGTTCACCAAAGATCCTCAGACAGCACCTTCCAAACCCATGACCACTTCCATCCAGAAGGACAAGAGCAGCAGATATATGGGAACACCACCCCTCCTGAAGTTCCCCTCCAAGCCACTGACTTGGAAATATGTTGCCCTTCCTTCACTGTCGCTAGCTCAAAATCCTGGAATTTCCTCCCTAATAGCATTGTGGGTCAACCTACAGCAGAAGGCATCTGATCACTACCTTCTCAAGGGCACCTAGGGATGGACAAGAAATGTTGGCCCAGCCAGCAATGCCCACATCCCTCAAACGAATAGACAAAAAAAAACCCGCTGCATTTTATTTGCCATATACCAACAAATGTACAAAAAGGATAAAGTACACAAGTGAACATTGTGAATGAGAACTGAGACTATATTCATCACTTTTCTCATTGATCAGTTAGAACTCAATTGCCCAAATTTCCCCTACAGAGGAAGCTAGTGGCTGAGAAGGTGTATGATTCCTTGGCCTCTGTCTTTTGTGGGGCTCCTTCTCAGCACGTCAGCTTTCTCTTTACGTTCATCTCTTTCAAGGCATTTCCAATCAGTCAGCCTCCAATCAGCAACTATCTCCTAACTGTCATTGTCAAAATTCACCATCTATATATCTCACCTGCAGACATCCTTGTAGCAGAAGTATGGATGCCTAGGAGGTCGAATCCCAGTGACCAATATATAAGGTCTTTTGTTACACACTTGTTATCCATCTGCTGAACATGACTGAGCCAGTGCAGATGTCATTCTAACTCAATATGCTCATTGAATTAGCACACCCCAGGAACTCTAAGTCACTAACCTCTTCCTGCCAAGAGATGCAGAGAGTACCATCTGAGACAGTGAAGGTGGAAACTTATCAACTTTTTCTCCTGCCTAGCACAGATTCTCCATGTCTCACTGCTGTTGAACAGTGTTGAAGGAATGGCAATACAGTTCCAAATTGGGATTGTGTATGGCTTGGAGGGAAAGTTCAGCTGGGCGGTGTTCCCATGTATCTGCTGCGTATTGTTGTTCCAGGTTGTAGACATGGTGGGTTTGAAAGGTTCTGTCAGCGGAGCCTTGTTGAGTTCCTGAAGTGCATCTTAAAGATGGTACACACTGTTGCCATTGTGCAGAGGTGGAGGAGGGAGTGAATGTTGAAGGAAGTGAATTGGTTGGCATTAAAACAGACAGCTTTGTCCTGATTGGTGTTGAGCTTCTCGAGTGTTGTTCGACCTACACTTCTCCGATTAGTTGGGCCAAATGTGCTTTTCTGTACTTGCAATCTACATAATTCTATGTGAAAGAAACATATAAGAAGGCGCTGAAAAAGACATAAAAATAAAAGGGTTTTAACAATGTGATTCCTTCCTTATCCAGTATGCGAACACCCAAAAAGAGACAGAACACTGTTGGATTTAGTAATGGGAAATAAATCAGAGTAGGTAAGTAATGAATACATGGGGGATCATTGAGGCAATAGTAATCACAACATCATAACTTTTGCGGTAAAGATTGAGAAGAACATAAAACAAAGGTGAAAATAATAAATTAGAAAAATTATTAGTTTTGAGGGGATGAAACTGGAACTAGGAAAACAAAATTGGAAAAATTGACTAACAAAAGCAGTGGGAAGCATTTAAAACAGTTCAAGACTAGGGAAAATATTTCCCATATGCAATGGATGAGCAGATAGGTAAGGTGAATAGTGAAACTAAAGAAATAGGCATTCACTAAATATGTGGACAACTCAGGACAGGCTAACAAAAGATATTATGATAAGATTAGAAAGTAAATCATAAATAAAACTGTTAGGAAGACAAAGATAAATGATGTAATTAAACTGTCAAGCAATATTAAAATAAAAGCTGGATGTGTTTTTCTGGAGGTGATAAGCCCACTGACCCCCCCAGTTGATAGTTTTCCAGTGAACCCATCTTCACTGGGCTGGAAAACCATAATTAGTTTCTACCGTAGTCAGGCTATTAACTGTCTAAGGCTATGGCTTCTGGCCCATCTGGGGAGATGTTCACCTCCAGCAGCTTCCAGTCAATCAGATGACCAGCAGATCTCCAATGCTAGTCGTGCTACCAGGAATCACAGAATCCCTACAATGTGAAAGCAGGCCATTTGGCCCATCGGGTCAACAGTGACCCTCTGAACAGCATCCCACCCAAGCGCACCCTCCATCTCATCCCCGTAACCCTGTATTTGACATGGATAACCCACGTAGTTTGCATATCCCCAGAGCACTTTGGGCAATTTAGCATGGCCAATCCACCTAACCTGCACATTTTTGGACTGTGGGAGGAAACCGGAGCACCCGGAGGAAACCCACGCAGACACAGGCAAAATATCCAAACTCTGCACAGACAGTCGCCCGAGGGCAGAGTCGAACGCGGGTCCCTGGTGCTGTGAGGCTGCAGTGTTTAATGTTTTAAGAACTTCATTCATGGGATGAGGGTGTTACTAGACCAGTATTTATTGCCCATCCCTAGTTGCCCAGAGTGAACTTAAGAGTCAACCACATTGCTGTGGGTCTGGAATCACATGTAGGCCATACCAGGTAAGGATGGCAATTTACTTCCCTAAAGGACATGAGTGAACCAGATGGATTTTCCCAACAATTGACAATGGATTCATGGTCATTGTTAGACTCTTAATTCCAGATATTTATTGGATTTAAGTTCTACCAACTGACATGGCAGGATTCAAATGTGGGTCCCCAGAACATTATCTGGATCTCTGGATTAACAGGTCCAGTGATAACACCACTAGGCCATTGCCTCCCCAATGAGTGTTAGCCAGTGTTAACCACTGAGCCACCGTGCTGCCCCCAGGAGTGCACCAATTCCTCTGCAAGCAACAGCAATGAAGACTAGCCTGAAAGGTGAGGTAGGACAACTCCAGCAACTCATGTCTCCCATTTCGGATCAGGATGCCAGAAGAGGAGAACAAGCTGGGGTGACGATTACCACTCAGATAGATCCATTGTGCCCCAGGTACCTCAACAGCAAAACACCCCTACCCCAAGGTGGCAGCTGTTGTATGCCTTATGTCATGGCATAAGCAATTCCCCCTTCCCCGTTACTGGTAAGGTACCAGGAAAATGAGCATTTCAATCGGTCAAGTGAAAACCACATTTGACTCCAAATCGAGCAGTTCACTTCATATCCATGCCACAGCTATTAAAATTCCAACAGAGGTGGGTTGGTGATGGACATGAAGGGCCCCATTATTTCATCCAATTTTATGTACCCCTCTCCTTATGCCAGCCTTCTCTTGGAGGTGGACGATTCTGGACAAAATCTTATACAGACATATAAATGAACAGTTGTAATAGAGCCACTAAGGCATATGTATAATAAACTCACAGGCATTGACAGTGAATTTGCAGAAATATTAAGTGGTTACTTTGTCTCTGTATTTACTGGGAAAACTATCTTGGTCAAGTTATTGGGAATAATAGGAGCAGAAGTAGGATATTCAGCCCTTTGAGCCTGCTCTACCATTGAATCCGATCATGGCTGATCAAATACTTCAATGTCTTTTACCCACATTATCCCCATTAACCTTAACAGAATTTGTAACCAGAAAGCTAATGTTTGTACCTTAAAATATACTCAAATAATGAGCTTACTTAGCCCCTTGGGGTAAAGAATTCCAAAGATTCACAGCACCCTGAATAAAAATAATTGCTCCTCATCTTGGTCCAAAATGGCAGTCCCCTTACTTTTTAAATGTGCTCTATACTCCCCAACCAGAGAAAACATTTGACCTGCATCGACCCAGTCAATCTGTTTTAAGTATTTTATAGGTTTAAATGAGATCACCTCTCATCCTTCAAAACTCTAGAGAATATAGGCCCAGTTTTCCCAATCTCTCTTCATGGGGCAATCCCGCTATCCTGAGAACAAATCTGGTTAGATTGCCCTCTCTCTGTGATAATGACATCTTTCCTTATGAGGCCAAAATTGCACTCACTACTCCAGATGCAACCTAACCAAGCTTGTATACAGATGAAGCAAGTCTTCACTACCCTTGTACTCAAGCCCTCTTGTCTTTAAGGCTAACATTAGTTAGACTTCCTAATGGCTTGCTGCATGTGGATTTTAGTTTTTAGTGACTTATTGTCAAGGGCAACAGATTCCTTTGTCATCTACATTTTCTAACCTGTTGCCATTTAAGACACTCTGCACATCTGTTCCTCCTACCAAATTTCCTACCTCACGTTTTTTCACATTTTATTCTATTTTCCATATTCTTACCCACTTACTAAGCCTGTCCGATTCCTTCTGAAGCCACTTTGCCCCTTCCTCACAACACGTATTCCCACTTCACCTTGTATTAACTGCAAATTTGAAAATATTACAGTTGGTCCCCACATTCAAATCATTGATGTATGTTGTGAATAACTGGTGGCAAAATAGTGATCTTTTCAGTACCCTACTAGTCACAGCCTGCCAATGTGACAATGACCTATTTATCCTCTTTTATGTCTTTTAGCCAGCGCTTAATTCATGCCACTTTTGTTACCTGCCATCCCTGTGCTCTTACCTTGTTAATCAATGTTTTCTGCGGAACATTAAAAATTGACATCTAAAAATCCAAATGTACTACATACCTTGACTTCTCTTTATCAATTTTGTTAATAACACCCTCAAAAAACTCCAACAAGATTGTCAAACACAATTTCCCATTCACAAATTCATGCTGACTATGCCTAATCAGGTCATTATTATGCAAGCATCCACTTATTACAGTCTTTATAATGTGTTCTAGCATGTTCTGCATTATTGAATGTAAGGTTACATGCATTGACTATCTCTATAGCCACTTCCTTCAGTACTGTATGATGTAGGATGTCAAGTTTTGAAGATTTAACATTTAGCCCCATTAATTTCCCCATTATAACCTTCTTATGAATACTAATTTTCTTCACCTCCTCATTCCAGGTCTCAGATTTTGGGAGATTTCTTGCAAGTTCCTCATTGAAAAACAGACACAAAGAAAAAAAATAGCTTCTGTATTCTCCATTATAAATTCCCTGACTCTGTCTGTAATGAGGCCGGAGTAGGACGGAAACAAGGAATGTTCCATGTACCCCACAAAGAGACAGGCATAATTGGAGTCCATATGGGTCTCCATGGCAACCATGTTCCAGTCCTACTCCAACCCCCATCCACAACTCTTTCTCTGGTATATCAGTGACATCATCGGTGCAACTTCCATCTCTCATTGGAATTGGCAAGGTTTAGCTGTTTTGCTTCCAATTTCAATCCCACTCCCACCTTTACCTGGTTCCTTCCCTTCCTCGACAGTACTGTTTCCATTTGTAGGGTTAGGCTAGCAACCAGTCTCCACTACAAACACACTGCCTTCCACAGTTACCTTGACAATACACTCTTAAACCCTGCTTCGCGTAAATACTCCCTTCCGTTCTTCCAGTTCTTCTACGCATCTATTCTGATGATGCCAACTTCGATAATGAGGCCTCAGAAATGTCCACCTTCTTCCTCAGTTGAGGATTACCCAGCACCATGGTTGACAGGGCACTCAGTCTGGTTTGCTAACTGTGGTTGACTGACATTTTCTGAGTTCTTGCACTCTGGAGGAGTGTATAGTTGTTGTAAGCCATCTAACAGTTCTTTTAAAAAAAACTGTCCGTTGCCTAAATACAGCCAGGCCTCTTATATTTTCCCAGGCCACCTCAGACAATTTGTGCCTCAGTCTTTCATAATTTTCCTTTCAAATTTAACACTCTTGCTTCGGATTGAAGAAAAATTAGAAGACAAAATCACAAAGGATATAAATACATTTGAAGTAGAAAGACAGGAGATAAGTGATAAACTAATCTAAGTTACACAGGATAAATCTCAATTCCAGATGTAAGAATTTATGCTTCTGCATTGGCTACACATATTTGTGCAGCTAATCCCACTTCTCATGATCCTGGTCCGTAGAACTGAAGGGATGGCATTTCATGTGCAAGTCCATGCAGTTTTTAAATGTGATGAATGTTTCTGCCTCTACTACCCTGTCAGACATGGATTGATTTGAGGCATATTAGCGATATTTCTATTTAAATATAAAAATCCGTCAGAAAAGTGAGTATTGCCAGAAGACTGGCAGAGAAATAATTTAAATACTGTATATGAAAATGGAACCAGAATAAGCCCAGGGAATTATAGACCGATTATCTTAATGTTAGTTGTAGATAATGGAATCCTTAATCAAAGATGTTAAAAGAAGGCATAAAGAAACGAGAAGTGCACTAAAACGCAGTCAGCATGGAATCCAGAAGTGTCATGATGACAATTAGAACCCTAAAATTCTTACCCTGCCAAAATTTTAATTGTACTTTTTTTTTTAAACGAGGAGTACAACAGTTAAAGGATGGTAATGGAAGCAAATTCAGTGACTGTCTGACAGTCCTATGTGGACCTATGGAATGTCGTACCTAAAGAGAGTCACAGAAACTTCAAACAGAAGGACTAGAAAGGGAGAGGTAATGAGATACCCACACCCCACACCATGCTCAGCAAAAAGACACTCATGTTTTACCCTTCCAGAGATATTCTAAAAAAAACATGTTGAAAACCGACTGCAGCCCGTGGTTTGTGTGTCAGTGCTCTGATGTGCTCGTGTGTGAACTAGGTCACAGCTTGAAACCAGACATGAGACACCCTGTTCTGAATGCACCCAGCTGGCCACTTTTGAAAGAAACTGGGATCAATGAATTTCACTCAGACTGCAAAAGCAAGAATCTCAAATTCAACCACCATGGATGCTACCAATACTATCTAATAACAACGTTCCACAATCTACTCTTCTCAAACAACTCAAAGACTTGTCTGTATTTTTTTTAATTAACCTTGTATTGGACTTAGATTATGAATGAAAAATATCTGCATTTCATTATTAATTCTTCTCTTGATTAATAAACTCGCTCTTTTATCGACTCAAGAAAGCCTGGCAAAGGCCTGACCCCTTTTAAAACATAAACTCATTTGGTCTGGGGGAAAGGTATGCATAAGGAAAGAAGTCCTTTTTAAAGTAACTTTGCTGCAAATGCCACACTGCCACAAATGCAAGTAAAATGCCAAAACTGTACAAAGGGGCATATGAATAAAGAGCGGGGCAAGTTCATTCTTCCTCAACTTGGAGTTTAACGTTTTGGGGTATCCTGTCTAGAACTGTAACAATTTGAGAACGTAGAACAATACAACACCGAAACGGGCCCTTTGGCCCACGATGATGTGCTGAACATGATGCTAAATTAAACTAATCTCTTCTGTCTGCCCTTGGTCCATTTCCCTCCATTCCTTGCATATTCATGTGCTTATCTAAAAGTCTCTTAAACTCCCCTGTTGTACCTGCCTCCACCACCACCCCTGGCAGCACATTCCACACTCCTGCCACTCTTTGTGTAAAAAACTTGCTCCTCACATCTCCTTTGAACTTTCCCCCGTCACCATAAATTCATCCCCCCTAGTTTTAGACATTTAACTTGGATGGGAACTGGTCGTAACAGAAGGGAAGACCATATTTGGCCAACCTAATTTAGTTCTTTGCAAATGTAGCAGATAAATACGACAACTGCTCTGTCCAGGACCGTACAACACTACAGAAACTTGTGTGTGCAGCCCAGACCTTCACAAAAGCTAACCTATCATCTGTGGACTCCATTTACATTTTGTGCTGCTGTGGAAAGGCTGCCAACATTGTCAAAGATCCGTCACACCCCGGTAATGTTCTCTTCCAACCTCTTCCACCAGGCAGAAGATACAGAAGCTTGAACATATACACCAACAGGTTCAAGAGCAGCTTCTTCCCTGTTGTGATTAGACTGCAGAATGGACTCTCTAATTTCAAATAATGTTGATCTTGCTAATGTTGATCTTGCTTTGTGTGCAGTTGTAACCTGTATGTCTTGCTCTGTCTGAGCACCCTATGATCTGTGATGTGGAGGTGCTGGTGTTGGACTCGGGTGGACAAAATCAAAAATCACACAACACCAGGTTACAGTTCAACAGGTTTATTTGAAATCACAAACTTTTGAAGCATAGCTCCTTCGTCAGGTGCAGTGAGAGGAGAGCACGCAGACACAGAGTTTATAGGCACAGAAATCAAAGGATCATACATGTATGAATGATTAAATATTCACTTGTGAGCCATTTTAGGTTTGTTCACTCCACTTACACCAGTTGTATGATTCTTTGATCTCTCTGCCCTTCATCGCTTTGCCTATAATCTCTGTGTCTGTGTACTCTCCTCTCACTGCACCTGATGAAGGGGTTGCTTTGCTAATAAACTCCCCTGGGCCTGTCCTATGTTAAAACGTCCTCTCTTATAATAAACCATATTTCCCTGATTGAAACCAAAAAAACTGCGGATGCTGTAACTCAGAAACAAAAATAGAAATTTCTGGAAAAACTCAGCAGGTCTAGCAGCATCTAGGGAGAGAAATCAGAGTTAAATGTTTCGGGTTGAGTGACCCCTCCTGAGAACTGAACCTTTTTCCAGCAATTTCTGTATTTGTTTTGCCCTGATTGAAACTGGTTTCTGATGGCGTTACCCAGAGCCACAGAATTGTAATGGTACTGAAAGACATGGTGTCTACACCAGTACCTTATTCCTTCACACTGGCTGAATTCTTTCTGAGACCTCAACTTTAATAAAAGCTTTGCTGCCTGCATGCAATACATTTGAGTGCTTCGATAAAGTGAACTAATTGTAATCCCTGCCCAAGCTGGGGGTTGGTCACTTGCTACTGATGAAACTTTAGGATTCCAACCAAAAACTAACTGAGATAGATTATATTCTCAAAACCCCTGCAATAATTTTGTAGCCTGGACAGCCCATGCGAGCACAAATGATCATTTACAGTTTGGCTGATTTGCCGAAATATTAGAAACCATTATCACTGCATGGTTCCTTTCGTATATCTAATTACTATAAGGGATTTTTATTGCTGTATTCATAACTGTTTTATTTATATTCACACACATATCTGAATTCATATCCATACACTTATCAGTGAGAGATTTTGTTTGTGGTTCAAGGCCAGTCCCTATTCACTTTCCCATTACCTTACCTTTCCTTATCTTTACTGTGTGTTATTGTTGACTGACAAAATCTGGCTGCTAAATCTACAATCTATAAAGTGAAAATGATTTTTTTCTTCATACTTTTAAATCCATAGCCACAATCTCATTGAAAAATCTCTTGCAAAGGACAGACATACTAGAGTCTCAGGATATGGGATAGACCATTTAGAACTGAGATAATGAAACATTTCTCTCAGAGGGTGGTCAACCTGTGGAGTTCACCAGAGCAGTAGGGTATAGATCCTGGGTCACTGAGTATATTGATAGATTTTTAGATATTAAAGCCTTCAAAGGAACATAGGAGTAAGCCATTGAGCCTCTTGAGCCTATTCCGCTACTCAGTAAGATCATAGTTGATCAAGGCCTAATTTTATGTACTTGTCTTTAGCTCATATACCTTAACACCTTTACCGAACAAAAATGTATCTGTCTAAGATTTAAAATTAACAACTGATCCAGCATCAACTGCTGTTTGTGGAAGAGAGCTCCTAACATCTACCACCCTTTGGGTGCAGAAGTGCTTCCTAACATCTCTCTTGAATGGTCTGCTCCTGATTTTTAAACAATACCCCCTCATTCTAGACCCTCACCAGTGGAAATAGTTATATAAAATGAGAACTGTGGATGCTGGAAATATGAAACAAAAAAAAGTTGCTGGAGAAACTCAGCAGGTCTGGCAGCATCTGTGGGGGAGAAAATGGTTAATGTTTCGGGTCCAGTGACCGTTCTTCAGAATGGCTGCAGTTCTGAAGGTCATGAAACCTGAAATAATAACTCTGCTTTCTCTCCACAGATGCTGCCAGACTTGCTAAGTTTGTCCAGCAATTTCTGCTTGACTGGAAATAGTTTATTCACTTTGTCTTTTTCTGTTAACATCTCTAAGACTTTGATCAGATCACTCCTTAACCTTCTAAATTCTGGCGTAAACTGGCCTATTTTGTATAATCTCACCTCGTAACTTAACCCCTGAATCCAGGGGTTTCTTGTAAATGTATGTTGTGCTCCCTCCATCATTCCTAAGATGTGGTGTCCAGATCTGCTCACAGTATTCCAAGTGGGGTCTAACCAGGGTTTTGCATAACTGCAGCATAACTTCTGCTTCTTTGTACTCCTGTCCTCTATATATAAAAGCTGATATTCCATTGGCTTTCTTGATTATTGTCTGCACCTGTTCATAATATTTTAAAGATCTGTGTACCCCAAGCCTCTTTGGACACCCACTGTATTTAACTTCAAACCATCGAGACAATGCCCTGTTTTATCCTTTTTCAATCCAAAATAGATAACCTCACGCTTGCTAACATTGAACTCCAACTACCACAGTTTTGCACACTCACATAGTCCATCAATATCCCTTTGAAATTCGGTCTGATCTACTTTGTCTACAATGCTGCCTGGCTTTGTGTCATCAGCAAATTTAGATAGATGATTTTTCTATGTCATTATCCGAGTCATTAATAAATTATGTGAATAATTGATGCCCTAACACATGAAGAGAAAGTGGGAATATGGGTCGATATGGAGGAATAGCCGTGGTCACATTGATTGGCAGAGCAGGCTCAAAGGTCCAAATGGTCTACTCCTGCCTCTAGTTTCTATGTTTCCTCTTGGTTGTGATGGGTGTTCTTCAATATTTATGAATTTTCACATCTGTCTCAACTCTTCTATGATCTTATTATGTTCCCCATGACAATAAAATCTAAGTCTAAATCTAATCTAAAATCCTCTATTCCTATGTCTTTTACCAAAAAGTTTAACCTTTTGGAAGATGGATGGACAAATTGCCTGTCTAATTTTAATGGAATTGACTTTTTGTCTTCTAAATTTCTACCCCCGAATACATTAACACTTCTTTAATTTTCTTAGTGGAGAGGTGTTTTCCTCTCTTAATCAATTCCTTTGTCCTCCTTTGCTGAAATTTATACAGTTGCCAATCCTCAGGTCTGCCCAATAGGCTAAAAAGAGAGAAAATTAAGAGATGGAAAATAGAGTTGAAGAGTAAGCTTGCAGGGAATATGCACATTGATTGTAAAAGTTTCGATAGGTATGAGAACAGAAAAAAGTGTGAAGACAAATGTAAGTCCCTTGCAATCAGAAGCAGGAGAAGTTATAATGGGAAACAAAAAGGTGGCAGATCAATTAAATACATATTTTGGTTCTGTCTTCACAAAGGAGGAGACAAGTACCATCCCAAAAATGTTGGAGAAAACAGGGTCTAGTGAGAGGGAGAAACTGAAGAAATTCAGTATTAGTAAGGCATTGGTATTGAGGAAATTGATGGGGTTAAGGACAGATAAATCCCCAGGGCTCGACAATCTATATCCCAGAGTATTACAGAAGTGGCCCTAGAAATAGTGAATGTATTGATTATCTTCCAAACTTCTATAACTCTGGAACAGTTCTAATGGACTTGAAGGTGGCCAATGTAACCTCATTATTGAAAAATGGAGGTAAAGAGAAAACAGTGAACTGTAAACTAGTTAGTCTGTTATCAGAAGTAGAGAAAATGCTAGAGTCCATTCTAAAAGATTTCATAGCAGATCACTTAGAAAGTAGTGACAGGACTGGATAGTCAGCATGAATTTATGGAAAGGAAATCATTCTTGACAAATATATTGGAATTTTGAGAGGATGTAACTCATAGAGTTGATTGGGTATGATTTGATGATTTACTTAGATTTTCAGAAGGTGCTCGATAAGGTCCCATATAAGAGGTTAGCATGTAAAATTAAAATCCATGGAATCGAGAATGGTGTACTGACACAAACAGAGAACTGTTTGGCAGACATGAAGCAAAGAATAAGAATAAACAGGTCACTTTCTGAATGGAAACCAGTGAACAGTGGGGTACTGCAGGGATCAGTGCTTGGTCTCCAGCTATTCACTGTAATATATTAATAATTTAGATGAGGGAATTAAATGTAATTTCTCCAAGTTTGCAGATGACACAAAGCTGGCTGGGAGGTGAACTGTAAAGAGGAGGCAGAGATACTTCAATGAGATTTGGACAAGTTGAATGACTGGACATGTTCATGGCAGATGAAGAAAACAAATGGTATGTTGACCTTCATAGCAAGAGGATTCGAATACAGGAGCAGGGATGTCTTTTTGCAGTTGTACAGAGCCTTGTGAGACCACACCTGGAGTACTGTGTGCAGTTTTGGTCTCCTTATCTAAGGAATGATGTTCTATGGAGGGAGTGCAGTGAAGATTTACCAGACTGATTCCTAGGAGGCAGACGTATGAAGAGAGATTGGATTGGACTATATTCATTAGAGCTTTGAAGATTGAGGTGAATCTAATAGAAGCCTATCAAATCCTAATAGGACTGGACAGGGTAAATGGAAGAAGGATGATCCTGATGACTAGAGTGTCCAGCCCAGAGGTCACAGTCTGAGAATGTAGGGTAGGCCATTTACGACTGAGATGGCTTTACTGAATATGGCATGAAATGTTCTCCATTCCTGAAGTTAATGAGTAGCAATGGCCTTTCCTTTCCTAAGTAACTATTATTTACCCATGTATGGAAACATTAGCAAACTTACTGTCTGTAAGCTCAGGGGTTCAGAGGTCAGTTGCAGAATCATTGGACTATAGGAAAGCCCGACTGCAAATTCATAGCTATGTCCAAAGAGCCCAGAGTAGATAGCATATGGTGCCAAGGGTTAGGCAGGAGACAGAAACAATGCATGACAAAAAGAGGGACTAACACATAAAATACCAAGGGGAATCAAAACTTTGCTGCAGAAGACTTTTTTGTATGTAGCAAATCAACTTTAAATCCAAGTATTTCCTGTAAAATTCCACCCCAGAGTAGTGCCTACGGATGGAAAGAAGACATACATCATGTGAGGAAATCAGAACTAGACTGCATTTGCTCTGGGAATGATACGGTAAAGAAAGTAAAAGAAGGAAAGCTGCTCTCTCCAGTACTTCTGGGCTGTGAATACAATGTAGCTTAAATCTCATGGTACTTGGTGCAGCATAAATGTTCTTGAACAGCTTTAGCTACCCCTATTATTTGTGAGAAATTAAAGCAAGTAATTCATTTGGGCTTTGGTCTTATCAGACCGTAAGATGAGAAATAGATCAGATCCATTCAAGTTCCAGCTGCCAGAAAAATCATTTTCCTTGCAAAATGAATCTTAAAAAGAATTTAAAGTTTCTGTCTTCATTAGCTTACCTGAAAGATATTTTCAAATGTTTCTTCAGCATCAAAGATTGAGTTTGTCTGACCTGTCCTCCTAAAAGTATAAAGGAAAAGTAGTGTTGATCTTGATTCTTCCTCATACCTCTTCCAGAACTTGAATGCTTCCTCTTTTCATTAACAAGCAGAACCGAACACGGCACGTGAAATTTAGGTTCAAGGAGAGTAATATGCAGCTTCACGACACTGTCATCATCTGTCACTCTGCTAATCTGGCAATATCATTAAACAGTTTGTTTGTTTTATCACTTACTGTTCTCTGTAGCTGAATGCACTAGGTGTTGATGGGACAGTCACTTCCAGGTCTGTGCTCAACTTTCTTTCCAGCATGTTGACATCATTCCCTTAGGTGTACCTTTCCCTCTTCGGTTGTAGAAATGCTTGCACTTTTCATTCTGTCGAATTTCATCTGCCTCTGTTTTGCCATTTTGCAATTTGATTTTTAGTTATGTTTAATTTCATGGATGTTTGATAAATTTCTGACTGTGATCAACTATTTTTCTGTGAATTATCGACGTTCATTCTTGGAGCACTGCACGTTCTATATGTGCCAGGAAAACATTGTGCGTTATGTTTTGATCTTTTGATCAAGACTTTAATTAATTAATGAGCAATGCTCAGACTGAAGTGACATAATGATATTTACGTTGCAGTTATACAATTATTAATTTTGAACCATCAGAGCCTCACTGGCTTTGTGAACAGGTGGTTAGTTAGCATCCATACTGTGCAAACTCTTGTTCATTTAGCAGTCTTGTTGACCAGAAGAGGAATTTTGCAATCTTCAATGTTTTGGACTTCGTGAATGCGGGCATGAAACACAATAGCAAGGAAGTTATGCTGAACTTATATAAGACACATATTAGACCTCAGCCAGAACATTGTGTACGGTTCTGGGCACCACATTATATGAAGAATGTGAATACATTGGAGGTAATACAAAAGAGGTTTTTGTTCCAGGGATATGGAAATAGATTGGAAAGGTTGGAGTTGTTCTTCTTGAAGAGAAGGATGTTAGAAGGAGATCTGATAGAAGTTTTCAAAATCATGATGTGCTCTATGTAGTACAACTTTTCCCACTTGTAAAAGGATCAAGATTGAGAGGACACAGATTTAAAGTGATTTTACAAAATAAGCAAATGTGATGTGAGAAATATATTTTTTGCACAATGAAGTATTTGGGTCTGGAATTCTCTGCCTGTAATTCAATTGAGGTATTCAAGAGGGCATTAGATTTTTTTTTAAATAGAAACAATATGCAAAGGTATGGAGAAAAGACAGGCGAAATGCTCTAAGTCATGATGCTAATTTAAAGAGCTGGTGCTGACATGATGGGCTGAATGGCCTTCTTCTCCGCCATGTAGTTTTCAAATATAGCCAAAGGATGCTGTTGAGAAAGTAATTTATTGAAAACAAGACTCATGTTCATATAGCACCTTTCGTAATTTAATGCATACCAAGTGTTTTCTAGCTGACAGAATACTTAGTCATAGAGTCATAGAGTTGTACAGCATGGAAACAGACCTTTTGGTCCAACTCGTCCATGCTGACCAGATATTCTAAATTAATCTAGTCCCACATAAAAACCGAAAGAACTGCAGATGCTGTAAATCAGGAACAAAACCAGAAGTTGCTGGAAAAACTCAGCAGGTCTGGCAGCATCTGTGAAGAAAAATTCAGAGTTAATGTTTCAGGTCTGGTGATCCTTCCTCAGAACTCTGAGGACAAGCTGTTTGAACTAGTTCTTAATCTAGTCCCATTTGCCAGCATTTGGCCCATATCCCTCTCAACCATTCCTATTCATATACCCATCCGGATGCCTTTTAAATGTTGCAATTGTACCAGCCTCCACCACCTCCTCTGGCAGCTCATTCCATACACAGACCAGCCTCTGTGTGAAAACATTGCCCCTTACGTCCCTTTTAAATCTTTCCCCTCTCACCTTAAACTTATGCCCTCTAATTTTGGACTGTCCACCCTGGGGAAAAGAGCCAATTTATGCAATTTCAGCATTCAAGAAAACTTCCAGAGCAATGTGGCTAGAACCAAATCATCTTTTTGCAATGTTTTTACTGATAAATGTTGGCCACCACATAAGACTTTTTGTCTTCAAAACAGTGCCGTGGAAATTTTTATGTCATCCAAGAAGGCAAAAAGTTGCCTCAGTGCGATAATTCATTTGAAAAATGGCATTTCCAGCAGAGCAGCACTCCGTATATACTGCACTGGAGTGTGAGCCTTGACTCTTGTTTTCAAGTCCTGTCCTGGACTTTCCGATTCAATTATTGTCTTTTATTTCCCCTAACCCATTCAGAGGTGTTATGATACACCTCAAGGATAGGCAGGGCTTGAAATTCCTCAGAGACTGGGACACTGCCGTTGTGCCACAAGAGCCCTGACCTTCTGATTCAAAGGTGAGATTGCAACTGAGCCACATCTGATCTCCTTATAAAATTTAGACGTAACCTGCCTTATAACACCTTAGGACTTTCAGTTTCTTTGACTGACAGGGAATATTTCTGAATAAAAATCAGAAGAACTGTGGATGCTGTAATTCAAAAACAAAACCAGAAGTTGCTGGAAAAGCTCAGCTGCTCTGACAGCACCTGTGAAGAGAAATCAAAGTTAATGTTTCGGGTCCGGTGACCCTTCCTCAGATCTTATGAATACTTCTGAAAGTTTTACATAAGTTAAACATTTTAGGAGACCAAGGCAATTATCATTCTCCTGCCACAGCCTTGCTCCTGTCTGTAATTCCTTGTCCATCCATTGTCTCAGGCTGAACCAGATCATTTATAACATTGATATTCTATTTGACCACAAATGAGCTTCCAGACCTATAACCTTTTGACTATAATGACGTGTATCTGACCTTACCTCTACCCAGCCACTATAGAACCTCTTCATGCTTTTGGTATTAATTAGTGATTTGTTTTCCGAGAAGATTTAAATGCTAAAGTTTTAATGAATCAGTTCAATTAAATTAAAGAATGATCTTCTGCTTATGGCATGACATTCAGAACATAAAGAAGTCTCAAAATGCTTTACAGCCAATTAAGACTACTTTTGAAGTGTAGTTATCCTTGTGATGAATTGGGAAAAAGTTACAAAATTGTGTTGACTATATTGAGCTGCTCTGTCAATTGTTGGAAGAATGTTACATAAAATTAAATAATGTTTGCAGCACAGAAATAGGCCATTTCGCCCAATAAAGGTGTTTATGTTCTCTGTCAACCAAGCACCCATCTTGCCCCACCAACCTACTTTATCTAACTCTGTTAAATCATAGCATCTGTGATTACTTTCTATCAAAAATCAATAGTGTGACATTTCATTGTTCAACCTTTTGTTAATTAACCTGTATGATATTAAGGTGGTTAAATTCCAGAGTCAAATAGCTGAATTTTACAAACCTTCTCGGGATGCTCAAGGATGTGGATGGATCATGAAATGGGTGTGAAAGGCTTGGCGAAAAAAAATCAGGCATACTCCCCCCACCACTGGATATTACCTGGAGCTGGTAGTGGTGGTGGTGGTGGGGGTGGGGGGTGCATTGCTGGGTGGGGAAAGCAGCAGCAGCTTGTCTGTTTGCAGAGACAGGCAGCCAGTTAAGGTCATGAACTGGTCCACTGACACTCATTTTACCACCCTGCTGGCATTTTACTGACACCAGAACAGTCCTGTCAATGTCCATACACCATCTTGTTCCCGTTGGAAACACTTGTATTTTTATTTAAGGACTATATGATAAAAACTGAAAGTTTTCAACTGCTTGGATATGCTGTAAATTGTGAAGGGACTTTAACCATGGGAGTTCTTGGAAGTGCAGCCAGCAGTTTAATGTGCGTTGAGGTGTAGCTGCTGTTTAATGAAAATCAAATGATATTAGAGAAAAGGCAAGCAAATCTTTCAAGGAGATAAGAAATGTGGTTTGAAACTTATCGGAAAAACTGGCTGTGCCAGAACTCAAGGGACCTCTGTGCTAATTGTTGCCCAGCAATCCTTTCTGGTTTTAGAATTATGCTTTATAGAATCAAGAGTGGAAAGAAGCTGCAAGACTCTCCTCTGCAAACCTTTCTCAGTAGAAGTTCCGAAGAAGTTGATAGAGTTTCCAAATGCTATCAATGTTTCTGTCTGTATGATAAAACCAGAATCTGAAAGGGTAAAGTAATTTTGACAATTGAGTAAATGTGATCTATAAAGCTCTCAGAGAAACTGTCTTTTCGGAGAATTTTAAAAATTCACTGCCATCAGTAATTAGAGTTCATGTTGAAGACTAGAGGCTTGCAACATCTAGACAGGCAGCAGAGACAGCCGACAATTATGAGCTAATCCATTAAACTAAACCATTTTTTTCCCATCATCACTACAAATCTGAGGTGGATGGAAGGTGAGACTGAAAGGAAAGCATGTAGCCGGGGTAAGAATACGACAGTTGGGAATGCGCCTCATCAGACTGGAAAGGAAGGTGCTGCAAGTGAGAATCAAAGGTGTGAGTGTTTGCATTGTAATAAAGTATAATAATTCTCTTCCTTCAGAACATGGGCCAATCGTAGGACTTGGGGTCAGTAAGGATGATTGCAAGAAAAGGACTCAAAAATAAAATACGACAAATCAGATTATTGCTTCAACTACAAGTACGATGCCAATGATAGATGCAGCTGTAAGTGTGGGAGAGGTGAATAAAATACATGAGAGATGTAAAGTTTTTTTTGTCAAGAGGAGAAGTAGCTTCTTATTCATCGTAGTTTTTCCTTAAGAATGCTGAAAGTCAAAGTTTTAGGAGATGAAATTAACGGAGACGATATACCCAAACAAAGAGGTTCTTCAGAAATTATTTATGTCTGGGGTTAACTTAGTCATTTGATAAGGTTTCCCATGGCAGGCTCATTCAGAAAGTAAGGAGGCATGGGATTCAGGGAAATTTGGCTGTCTGGATACAGAATTGGCTGTCCAAAAGAAGACAGAGGGTGGTAGTAGATGGAATGTACTCAGCCTGGAGCTCGGTGACCAGTGGTGTCCGCAGGGATCTGTTCTGGGACCTCTGCTCTTTGTGATCTTTATAAATGACTTGGATGAGGAAGTGGAAGGGTGGGTTGGTAAGTTTGCAGATGACACAAAGGTTGGTGGAATTGTGGACAGCGTGGAGGGCTGTTGTAGGTTGCAAGGGATATTAACAGGATGCAGAGCTGGGCAAAGTAGTGGCAGATCGAATTCAACCGAGAAAAGTGTGAAGTGATTCATTTTGGAAGGTTGGATTTGAATGCAGAATACAGGGTTAATGGCAGGATTCTTGGCAGTGTGGAGGAACAGAGAGATCCTGGGGTCCACGTCCATAGATCCCTCAAAGTTGCTACCCAAGTTGATGGTTCTTCAGAAGATGTATGGTGTGTTGGCTTTCATTGGTGGAGGAATTGAGTTTAAGAGCCACAAGGTTATGCTGCAGTTCTATAAAACCCTGACTAGACCACACTTCGAATATTGTGTTCAGTTCTGGTCGCCTCACTATAGGAAGGATGTGGAAGCTTTAGAGAAGGTGCAGAGGAGATTTACCAGGATGCTGCCTGGACTGGAGGGCAGGTCTTATGAGGAAAGGTTGAGGGAGCTAGGGCTTTTTCATTGGAGTGAAGAAGGATGAGAGGTGACTTGATAGAGATGTACAAGAAGATGAGAGGCATAGATAGAGTGGATAGCCAGAGACTTTTTCCCAGGGTGGAAATGATTTTTACGGGGGGGCGTAATTTTAAGGTAATTGGAGGAAGGTATCGGGGAGATGTCAGAGGTAGGTTCTTCACACAGAGAGTGGTGGGCGTGTGGAATGCGCTGCCGGCAGTGGTAGAGGAGTCAGATACGTTAGAGACTTTTAAGCGACACTTCGATAGGCACATGGATAGTAAAATGTAGGGCATGAAGGGTAGATTGATCTTAATAGGATAATAGGTTGGCTCAACATCGTGGGCCAAAGGGCCTGTACTGTTCTATGTTCAATGTTTTATGTTCTATGCTCTCGTCTTATGTAATGATTTGTCAGCAATGAAAGTTATAGCTCAGCCTATAGTCACAGAAAGTCTGAGTGAGGTTAAAAAAAATTAAACAGTTACAGAACGAGTTCTGGGTATTTTTTCTTCATATGTGCTGACTGGAGGAATGGCTGAACAGAGTCCATCACCAGGAGTCAAAGTGACACCACAAGCAGTTATTCGGGTCGCTGAAATTTTCTTTAAGGATAAGGATAATTCAAAGGAAGTTTTTCTTAAGGCTTCCTTAATTGAGGCACAAAAACAAATGATCCAGAGTTCAGCAAGTTGGCACAATTGGTCCATATTGAAGATGCTGAAGCTGAGGAAATTCAGGAGTTTTAATATGTTAACAATGGAATTCTGATGAGGAAGTGGTAACATCCTCACAGATCTACAGACTACAAGTGATCAGTTGATCATCAGGTAGTAACTCCGCCCAGCTATCATAAAGTGATGTTGTGGTTAACATGTAAAATTCCAATGGCAAAATAAGTTGGAATACAGAGAATCCAAGCATTGCTTTGTAGGCATTGATACTGGCCATGTCTTTGTGAGGATGTAATGCAATTTTGTAAAACATACCATGTGTGCCAAGTTGTGGCAACACCTCAGCATAGAATCAAAACCACGCCTTTAACACCCGTACCAGTTTATGAGAAGCTATTCATTGGTGAATGTTGGTGGGGTAGGTTGTAGATTGTGATGGACCCTTCCCAAAAGTGAAAGCGGGTCACCAGTACATCCTTACTGTTTTGGTTATGACAACTCAGTTCCCAGAGGCCAATCCTTTGAGGACGATCGAACCCAAAGTAATGGGAGAAAATGTAACTAAATTTGTTACTTATTATGGACTGTCAGTAGAAATACAATTGGGCTCAGCTTCCATTTTATATCTCAAATTTTTCAAAACATTATGTGTAATTTGGATATACACTTGAGGTCAACAGCGTATAATTCAGAAACAGGGAGTTTTTAAGAGATACCATCAGACTCTCAAGACAATGATAAGAGATTTTGTGACGACAATTCCTATGATTTGGTCAAAGTTATTTTGTTACTTGTGACCAGTGACTCACTAAATTGATCCATTTGAATTAAAATTAATCTGTGGTCATGAGATAAAACATCTACACCATGTTATCTCTGAATCCGGCATCGGCAGTTCTTACTGTCTCTGCAGAGACTTGTCATTTTGTGTTATGTGTTTGCCTGTGTGTGGGTTTAAGGGGATGTAGCTTTGATTCCATATCATACTTCTGGCTTTAACCAGTGTTTGCCACTTGCTTTAAGTGTGTGGTTTGCTCATAATAAACTGATAATTCTGAGCTCATTAAAGAAGCCTGAGGGCTGTTTCTCTTATTCTGGGTAGTAGTATGAAAGAGGAACGATTAGCCATTTTGGGAATTGAATCAAACTTTATGTACCTGGTGGTGTATTGGATCTTGATTACTAGCGTATTCCTCCCTTCATAGCCAGCAGCTTGTGGTAGAACTCATTAGGGAACAGGCAGGTCTGGATTTGGTGATGTGTAATGAAGTAGACATGATTAGGGAACTTAAGGTTAAGGGAACCCCAAGGGAGCAGTGACCATAATATGATGGAATTCACCCTGCAGTTTGAGAGGGGGAAGTTGGAATCAGATGTAACAGCATTACAATTGAGCAAAGGTGACTACAAAAAAATGTGGGAAGAACTGGCCAGAGTTGTAGGGAAGACAGTGGGGCATCAATGGCAGGGGTTTCTGGGGCTAATTCAGGAGGCACAGCAGAAATACATCCCAAGGAAGAAGAAACAAACTTAGGGGAGAATGGGTCAACCATGGCCGTTGAGGGAAGTCAGGAAGAGCATAAAATGAAAGAAAAAGCAAACAATGTGCTGAAGATTAGTGGGAAGCCAGAGGATTGGGAAGACTTTAAAAGTCATCAGAGGATACCTGAAACAAACAATGGGGGATGCAGAGAAGATGAAATGTGCACATAAGCCAGCTAGTAATATAAAAGGAGATTGCAAGAGTTTTCCTTAGGTATATTATAGGTGAGAGAGAGGCAAGAGTGGACATTGGACTGCTGGAAAATGAGGCTGGAGAAGTATTAATGGGGAACAAAGAAATGGTGGAGGGACTGACTTGAAACTTTGCATCAGTTTACACAGTGAAAAACAGCAGCAGCGTAGCAGAACTTCAAGAGAGTCAAGGGGTAGAGGTGAGTGTAGAAGCTATCACGGAGGAGAAAGTGCTGGGGGAGAAAGATGATAGGTCTGAAAGTGAATAAATCACCTGGACCAGATGAACTACATCCCAGAGTTCTGAAGGAGATAGCTGAGGAGATTGTGAGTGTATTATTGGTGATCTTTCAGGAATCACTAGAGTCAGGGAGGGTTCCAGAGGACTGGAAAATTGGTATTGTTTTACCCCTGCATAAAAAGAGAGAGAGGCTGAAGACAGAAAATTATGGATGGTTACTCTGATCTTGGTTGTTGGTAATGTTTTAGAGACCATTATTAAGGATGAGATGAGATTTTGGAGTACTTAGAAGTGCGTGGTAATATCGGACAGAGTCAGCACAGCTTCGTACTGGGGAGATAATGCCTGACAATTAGAATTCTTTGAGGAGATAACAAGAAAGTTAGATAAAAGAGAGCCAGTGGACATGATCTGTTTGATTTCCAGAAGGTATTTGACAAAGCTGCTGTACAGGAGACTGCTAAATAAGAGCCTACGGTGTTAGGGGCAAGGTACTGGCATGGATAGAGGATTAGCTGACTGGTAGAAGGCAGAGAGAATGGATGCAGGGTCTTTTTCAGGATGGCAGCTGGTGACTAGTGGAGTTCCACAGGGGTCAGTGTTGGGACCACACCTATTCACGTCATATGTTAACAATGTGGACAAAGGAACTAAGGGCATTTTTCACAAGCTTTCAGATGATGCAAAGATAGGTGAAGGGAAAGGTAGTGTTGAGGAAATAGGGAGGCTACAGAAGGACTTGGACAGGCTAGAAGAGTGGGCAAGGAAGTGGCAGATGGAATACATTGTCAGAAGATATGAGATTATGCAGTTTGGTAGGAAGAGTCGAGGCACAGACTATTTTCTAAACAGGGATGGGCTTCAGAAATCTGAATCACAAAGAAACTTGGGAGTCTGAGTTCAGGATAAGGAAGGGTCACCGGACCTGAAACGTGAACTCTGTTTTCTCCTTCACAGATGCCGCCAGACCTGCTGAGCTTTTCCAGCAACTTTGTTTTTGAGTCTGAGTTCAGGATTCTCTTTAGGTTAACGTGCAGGTTCAATTGACACTTAGGAAGGCAAGTGCAATGTTTGCCTTCATTTCAAGAGGGCTCAAGTGCAAGACCAGGGACATACTACTGAGGTTGTATAAGGCTCTGGTCAGACCGCATTTGGAATACTATGAGCAGTTCTGGACTCAGTATCCAAGGATGGACGTACTGGCATTGAAGGGGGTCCAGAGGACATTTACAAGAGTGATTCCGGGGGGTGAAAGGCTTGTCTTATGAGAGGCAGTTGAGAACTCTGGATCTGTACTCAGTGGAATTTAGATGGATGAGGTGGGATGTGATTGAAGCGTACAGCATACTGAGGCCCAGGTAGCGTGGATGTAGAGAAGATGTTTCCAATATTAGGAGAGACTAGGACATGAGGGCACGGTCTCATGATGAAGGGAGATCCTTTAGAACTGAGATGAGGTGGTATTTCTTCAGCCAGAGAATAGTGAATCTGTGGAACTCAGTGCCACAGAGGGCTGTGGAGGCCAAGTCATTGACTGAATTTAAGACAGAGATAGATAGGTTCTTACTTAGTAAGGGGATCAGTGTTATGGGGAGAAGACAGGAGATTGGGGTGGAGAAACATATCAGCCATGATCAAATGGTGGAGCAGACTTGATGGGCCGAATGGCCCAATTCTGCTCCTGTATCTTATGGCCGTATGGTCGTAATGCTCCCATGCCCATGTTTCTCTCCTAGGCCTGTTGCAATGTATCAGTGAAGCCTGTGCAGTCTGAAGGAACTGCACCTCATTTTCCATTGAGGCATTTTACAGCCCAATCATCAACACTGGGTTCAACAAGTGTGGTCTATGAAGTCTGTGCTCTGTTTTGAGAGCTCCCTCTTCCACAAACCTCCCAACTCCCTATCACTATCAGCACTTCCTTCACTGTTTGCTTTTGGGCACCTTTGCCATCTGATCCACTTCTTTCTTCTGTCCCCTTTTTCAACACCATAAAGCCCATTACCCTTCCAGCCCCTTCAGTTCCAAAGAACAGTCATATTCAACTCAAAATGGTTGTTCTGTTTCTCTCTCCACACCTGCTGAGTTTCTCTGGCATTTTCTTTTCTTATTTTAGAACTCTGGTGTTCACAGAACTTTGCTTTTATGTAAATTAATGTGATTTATATTGATGGAGAGATGGAAGGAAAGCAGTGAAGTTTTAATATAATAACATTGTAATTAATAACATCATTTCTCAGACCTTTGAATATAGGAGTAGGGACGTTATGTTGAGGTTATAGAGGACGTTCATGAAGCCTCTTCTGGGGTATTGTGCCCAGTTCTGTGCGCCGTGTTTTAGGAAGTATATTATTAAGCTGGAGAGGGTTCACAAGAGATTTATCAGCATTTTGCTGGGAATGGATGGTTTGAGTTATAAGGAGAGAGTGGATAGGCTGGACCTTTTTCACTGGAGCGTAGGAAGTTGAGAGGTGACCTTATAGAGGTTTATAAAATCATGGAGGCATAGATAAGGTGAATAACAAGTGTCTTTTCCCTAGGGTGTGGGATTTCAGGACTAGGAGCATATGTTTAAGGTGAGAGGAGAAAGATTTAAAAAAGACATAAAGGACAATTTCTTTACACACCAAGTGATTCATGTGTGGAATGAACTTCCTGAGGAAGTGGTGGATGCGAGTACAGTTGCAATGTTTAAAAGATATTTAGCTAAGTACGTGAATAAGAAATGTTTGGAGGGATATGGGTTAAGCACAGACAAGTGGGACTACGTTAGTTTGGGATTATGGTCAGCATGGACTAGTTGAACCAAAGGGATTGTTTCTATTCTTTATAACTCTCTGACTCTATAACATCCTAACAATCTGAATTAATGAATTTTTGACTGACATAGTTGTTGATTGTTTAAGCCTTTGGATCGATGTTGTAGGACAGTGGATTGATATGGTAGATCAGTGCATTTGATATGGATCAGACGCAAGCTGTTGCCTGTGATTTTGTGTGTTCCCGAACAAAGGAGGGCATGAAGGCCAGGGAATCTCCCTCATTATGCCAGTCGTCTTACTTTGTGCCCTGGTGACTGTTTCATTTGGGAATCTTAATGTAAAATGAGTGGGTGAGAAAACCCATTTTATTTAAATCTATATCTGTCAGTTATTATGGTGAAGGGTCTGCCAGGTTGTAATTTGAAAAAGGGTGAGCACAGGACAATGTTTGCATTATCCTGTATGAAATGTCCTTGATTGTTGATTGATCATTGGAATGAAATTTGCAAAAATGGAGGTTCGGGAAATGTATCATTTGTGATCCAGATACTTTCTAGATTTGAAACTGGGTATGTTGCTATATAGCAATGCAAATGAGCTAACCCTGGCTCCTCCATCAATGTTGAATATCTCCTCTGCCGCTGCAGTAAGTAAATCGACGGCTTGCCCTGCTTCTGCAGAGAAGTTAACATCGCAATGTGCACTGCCAGATGTGAGAATAGGTGAATACGTAACTTAATGTGTGCTATGTTTTGAAATTATATGATTCATCAGCAACACAACATGCTGTCAGATGTTGGCTTTCTTGATTCAGTGCGTGTAGAACTCCTGCAGTTTATAAAAAGCAAAGTTGACATTGAGTTACAATGAGCTATAGGGTAGCAGATGTTGGTGAACTGCCAGATTTTCCCTGGTGTCTGCTGCATATGTACAGGATCCGACACTGCAGTGCACATAAGCTGTTTAATACCAGATGGGAGTGAATTGTTAGCTATTGTCTGGGGTTTTGGATTCAGATAGAGAAAAAAAAAATAATGATTTTACTCATCTCCTGAAGTGCAAGGTATTTGGAAACAAAGGAGCTTGTGGGGGTAGGCGGTGTGCAAAGGTTTGAATGCCATGGGATGGAACATTGGTTCAGTTTTGTCATGTTTCATTCCCTGTAGGTCAGCTGAGTCCATCATCTTTATTATTTCACACTGAGAAGGTGTGAACCATACAGCCAGTGGTTCCTGAAGAAGAGCAGTAGCATTAATCTGAAAGAAAGAAAGGCATGCATTTTTTATCGCACATTTTACTATTCAGCTCAAGGCGTTTGAAGCTAAGGAGTAGTTTTGACATAAGGAAGCTGTTGTCATGTCGGAAATTCAACAGCCAGTTTATGCACAGAAGGACTTCACAAGCAAGCAATACACTGAATTCAATAACCTATTTCTGTTGGCTGAAACACCAGTAGCCAGGGGTGCAAATTTAAGGTGATTGGCAAAACAACCAGAGGAACATGAAGAGTATTTTTTTTAATCAACAAGTCATTTAAGATTCTGATTGTAGTGCTGGATTGGAAACAGATTCTGCAATAGCTTTCAAAGAAAATTAAATAAATATTTGAAGGAGAAAATTTGGCAGAGATATTAAGAGAGACTCATGGAATGGAACTAACTGAATTACCCTGCAAAAAAGCCAGCACAGAATCCAATGACCAAATGGCCTCTTCTGTGCCACACCATTCTATGATTCTCTGAAATGAACGGATCATCTTTTTATTTGTGATGATTTTGGGATAAATATTGGTCAGGACCATGGAATGAATTTCCCTGTTCTTCTTCACAAAGGGCTTTGGGATATTGTAAATCCACCAGAGTGAAAGAGGGGGACTGGGTCTAACATCTCATCTCTACTATGACCCCTTTGGCAGTATGACACCCCTCAGTACTGCACCTTGGATTATAGGCTCAAGTCTCATTCTGACTCAGAGGTAACAGTGCTATCTACTGAGTCACAGCTGATATTTAATTTACACCATTTCAATGCAATGATCCTGGATACCATTCACCGTTCCTCCTTACCCTACCTGCTGTCTAGTATCGACCAGCAGAAGAGAAAAAGTAGTTGACTCTTAATTTTGTTTTATCAAATTCTCATCTGGAACAGATGTATGTTCATTGAATTATTACACAATTTTTTTTTGGACTCATATATGAGGTTTATTTACAGTTTGCATTAGAAATAAATTGGGCATGAAAGCCTGTGTTAAAAACAGAAGCTTTCTGGCTTCAGAAAAACTCTAATTTGTGTGTCATTTGTGCCAAATCCAATCTGTCCCTGACTCAATTTCAAACAAAAATGCTGCTGACATAATCCTGCATTCTATGGGTTGTTATAGAAATAGTGAAACCAGCGGAAAGAAATTACTAATGCAGCGTGCAAATTAAATTTTAAATATATGAAGAAAAACAGAAATTACTTTGGTACATTAGCTTGAAACGGAGGTAGTTTGATGGGACTGGGTCATACTTTCACTTGTGCAAGCACTCCTAAGCAAGCAGAAGAATACCACTTTTCTGGCTGTACAGTAATATTGAGGAGATCAAGCGGAAAACAGTAGTGTTTTTCTAATGAATTTGGTGTAAACTGGCCTGGGGGAAAGAATTCATTTCAATTGAAATGCATTTTGTTTAATGAAAGTATGGTTTTTCTAAATTTGTTCTCATTACCCCAAGAATGCTGAGGAGTGTTTACTGTTCCATGCACAATATGATGAATTACTAATACAGAATGACACAGGACACCAGAAGTTGGGTTTTATTTTGAAGCAATTCGTGTTTCCACTCACTGCCCTTCCACAAAAGTTAGAACTTTACACTCTCGACAAATAATCAGCAAAGAATTACACTGTTCACACTGTGGGGATAAAAGACTTTTAAAAATACAAGGCTGTAAAAGAAAACTCCATTAAAATAGTCTGGCATTTTGGTTTTAAAACTATTCCACAAAGGCTAGTTGCTTATGCTGCACTATCTGGATTTAGCCTTAATGAACATACACTTTCAAATGTTTAACAACCATTAGCAATCTCAGGGTTCTTTTTGACTATAGAGTGTATCTTTGATGTCAATTTAGCTTTTTAAAGAAGTACTGTACTAGCTTCTCTATGTTCATCTCACCTTCTTGCACTAGAATTGCACCCATTCTCAAATTACTACATTTGTTACCTTGAAGGGCTTACTGAGATTTGGTGCAGCCAACATTAGTTCATTGATCAGAATAGCTTTTGGCCTCTTAAAAGTTGCCTGACACTCCTTTGACCAAACTGCCTTGGCATTCCTTTGGAGCAAATTCATCAATGTAGCAGCTACTGAACTCAGAGTTGGTTACATGAATTCAGAAAACTAGAAAAGTTCAGAAATCAAAGGACCTGAAATCCCTTTGTTGCTTTTGCAAAGCAATTTTTTATCACTTTTTTTTATCCTGTCTGGTTTATACCAAAATTCACAGTGCTAGAAACCTGAATGACTTAGGACTGAAAGTATTTCATGATATTAATAAGATTGCCGTACTGTCCCTGTTCATCATATTGTTACTGCTCGCCTGGCTCTGGAGAAAAAACTTGTTCCCCATACCCATCCCATTCCTTTTATCTCTCCATCTGAGCCCCACACATCTGATGTATTCCTCTGTTCCTCTCAAATTCTGTCTCTAACTATTATCGGCCTCTTCACTGATCTCAGAACTCTGCTTGACTGTCAGTTATACAACCTTTTTCCCTCATTTGCAATTTTTTTAACAAATGAACAGAAGTGCACAAGTCAGGAATGTGGTAGATTCGAGTAGAATGTAGTAGAATATAGAATGCAGATCCAACATTACACAAGAAACTCTGCTACCAAAACAAAGCATCCACTACCTCAAATATTCCCTCCCTTCGCACCAGTGGCAGGATTGCACTGCAGTAAATCACTAAGGCTTCTTCATAGCACCTTCTCTACTTGTAGCCTCTACTGTTAAAGAAGGACAAGGACACCAGATTCATGGAAACACCACCTATTGCAAGTTCCCCTCCACTCACCATCCTGACTTGGAAATGTATCGCTGTTCCTTCACTGTCATTGGACCAAAATCCTGGAATTCCTCCCTAACAGCACTTTCTCTGCACCTCAAGGACTGCAGCGTATCAAGACCGCAGCCTATTGCAAGCAGATCAAGACCAGGTAAGAACAGAGAATAACTGTTAGCCTTACCAGTGACACTCTCAGCCCATGGGACACAAGCAAAAAAAGACAGCAATTGTGGTGAAGTCAGTTTGTACTTTGTAAACCAGCAATGTTGGATTTGTAATATTCCAGGAAAATGTTCCAGTAGGTGTCAAATGCACCTGTTACAGTGGTGGCTGCATTCAGTCCTGACTTGTGAGGTTTTCAATAGGTCACTCAGAACAGTTCGAGGGTCACTCAGCAGTGATCTTTTGTCAGTTGGGCGGAAATTCAAGTTCGCTACCTTTGGGCTACTAGACAGTCATATTCTTAGGAGCAGGAGGAAGAGACCCAACCCTGAGAAAGAGCTGCTGTAATAGGCTCCAAGCATTTAGGACACCGGAGAAATCATGGGAGCCAGGAGGTGTAGCTAAGTGGTGGGGCTAAGGGCCAGGAAAAGGCCTGTCAGAAGAAGCCTGTGTTCCATTAATGATTCAGTGCAACTGAGAGTGGAAGTGAAGAAAACACGGGAGCAGTATTTGCTTGGTGCAATTCTGTACCATTATACCTTGGAAAAACCAAGGGGCAATACCAACTTGGCAAAGTGAGCTGTTTGTAGACAAGGTGGAATTGTGCCTGTGGGTTGGTAGTGGAGCTTCCAAAATTCAGGGTAGCGTAGTCCTCAGAGTGAGTGACCAGAATGTGTGCAGTCATTGAATCAGTCCGTAATAGTCACTTTTAGTGAAGTTTTAAACTTAAGTCTTCAAAAGGGAAGAATTGGAAACCCTTTATAAAATTCTAATGAGATGTGGTGACTCCAATATGGCAAACATTGCAATATTGCTGAGCAACCTGTCTTGACAGCATTTGGTACTTGATGGTTTCCGTGAGATGTTCATTCACAGTTTGTCTATAATTTACCTCAATTTTAATAGCGGATGGTAGAACATAAGTTGTATTTTATACACATAAACATCGGTTTGCATTACTGTTCTAACTTAGCATAATATTATGCTAGTATTGTTTGTTCAAAATTGTCAAATCTTGAAATTTTAGTCTCTTAGTAAGTACCTGTGATCTCATGCTTTGTCAACTTTGAAAAACAAGTTTAGTTCCTAGCCAGATTGTAATATACTTTTGGCAGTCTGGTCAGTGATCATAGCAGACTCATCATTTAACCCCAGTAGCTCCTTTCCTCCTTTATAGCTGCTGCATATTTCCTTGCCCCTTCTTCATATGATTGACAATTGGAACTGAATTGATGTACACCCACTGGAGCAGCTTTTGGCAGATTTCAATAGTCACAGCCCACTTGAACTGAACAATGAAAGTATTCAGGGAGAAAAAGTTGAAAATCGAGCAGAAGCAGTCTCAGTTGGCCCAATGGAGGAATAGGTAACAGCTTACAGTGGAACAATATCAGGATGAATGTGAAGGGGACGAAATATACAGCTCGGGGCCTGATCAGAGGAAAGTGGAGGATGGATAATTCAAAGTCTGTACACTTCTGGTTGCTATACTTTTAAAGAGGATGTAGAGATACGAGAGCATGTCGAGATTTACAAAAGCAATACCAGAAATGCATGTCTGTACATAACAGGAAAGGATTGACGGGCTGGGTCTCCTCTCTCTTGAGAACAAGAAAATTGTGGGGTTACCTAATTAAGATCTTTAAATGATGGAAGGTTTTTACCAAGTGGATACAGAAAGAACATCTGTTTTTGTGGGGGTGAGCTGTCAATATAAGATAGTCACCAAGAAATCAAATTGGGAATTCAGCAGAAACATCTTTACTCAGAGAGTGGTGAGAACATCAAACTCACAGAAACATATGGAACAGGAACAGAGTAGACCATGTGGCTAGTCGAGCCTGCTCTGCCAGACAATTATGGTTGACGTTGGTCTTCCACTTCACTTTCTCACTGCTCCACATATTCCTTGTTTCCCTAACAGGCCAGCCATAAATGTATTCAACAATGAAACAGCCGTAGCCTTCTGGGGCAGAGAATTCCAATGACTCACAACCCATTGAATGAAGTATTTCCTCATCTCAGTCCTAAACGATCAACTCCATATCCTGAGAACTTGTTCCACGTTTTAGGTTCCCTGATCAGTGGAAATAATCTCTCAGCATCTATTTTATCATGCTTCTTCAGAATCTTGTATGTTTCAATGAGATCACCTCTCATTTTGCTAAACTTCAGAGGTCCAATTTAGTCACTTTGCAAAGAGTGGTTGAAACAAATAGTACAGACGCATTTATGTATGAAACATAAGGGAAGAGAGAATAGATAGATACATTGATAGATTTCAATGAAGAATGATGAGGAGAAACTAGAGTGGATCATAAACCTGGGTGTACACTCGTTGAACAGAATATCTTGCTTCTGTGCTATATATCTTAGAAATTGCAGTGTAGTATCAGTCAGCCTCATCAAGACTGTAGCTATGAGCACGGCAGAGACTAATGTTCTGCAACAGGTAGTTCACCTCCTGCCTCTCTACGTCATTTTACCCATTTGTAAAGATCAAGTCAGGGCACTCAAAATGTAGCTAGATAGAATTAGAACTGTTTATTGTCACATTAACTGAAGTACAGGAGTACAGTAAAAAGTTTACATGCTTCCATCTTAGGTACAAAGTATCGAGATACAAATCTTAGATAGAAAATAAAGAAACATTACCTTACGGTCATTCATTGTATAAGTTAGAAAAAAAAACTAAAGTTACAAAGGTAAACATCACAATCTTTCCATGAATGTCCTGCTGTAGATCAATGCAGGGAGCTTCGACATATGGTCTGACTGGGTTTGCAAGCTGCTGACCGTCCAGGCCCACCCCCAGTCTAATAACTGTTCCTGCTCTCAGCACACTGTTCACCTCCGCTCCGCTCCAACCCACTGACCAACCCCACTCCGCTCC
>JAHRHZ010000082.1:21786781-21822201 GCA_024137785.1 Ginglymostoma cirratum | reverse complement strand
CTCAGCTCCACTCCAACCCACTGACCATCCACACTCCACTCCGGGCCTCGCTGACCATCCCCGCTCCGCTCCGGGCACACTGACCATCCCTGTTTCGCTCCGGGCAGCTGACCATCCCTACTCCACTCTGGGTCCACTGACCATCCCCCCTCCGATCTGGGTACACTGACCATCCCCCCTCCGATCTGGGCACACTGACCATCCCCGCTCCGCTCCGGGCAAACTGACCATCCCACTCTGCTCCTGGCACACAGACCATCCCCGTTCCGCTCCAGGCGCACTGACCATCCCCTCTCCACTCCGGGCACGCTGACCATCCCCGCTCCGCTCTGGGCAAGTTGACCATCCCCACTGCATTCCAGCTGCTGACCATCCCCACTCCGCTCCAGGCACACTGACCATCCCACTCCACTCCGGGCACGCTGACCATCCCCACTCCGCGCTGGGCATGTTGACCAACCCCACTCCAATCCAGCTGCTGACCATACCCGATCCACTCCAGCACTCTGACCATCCCCACTCCAGTCACGCTGACCATCCCCACTCCACTCTGGGCACGCTGACATCCCCACTCCACTCCGGGCCTTGCTGACCATCCCTGCTCCGCTCCGGGCACACTGACCATACCTGTTTCGCTCCGGGCAAACTGCTCATCCCTGCTTCGCTCCGGGCCTCACTGACCATCCCCACTCCATTACAGCATGCTGACCATCCTGCTCCGCTCCGGGCCTCGCTGACCATCCCCACTCCACTCCATGCATACTGACCATCCGCACTCTGCTCCCGGCACACAGACCATCCCCGTTCCACTCCAGACACACTGACCATCCCCACTCTGCCCCGGAAAAACTGACCATCCCCACTCCACTCCAGGCACACTGACCATCCCCACTCCGCTCTGGGCATGTTGACCTACCCCACTCCAATCCAGCCGCTGACCATCCCCGCTCCACTCTGGGCATGTTGACCATCCCCACTCCATTCCAGCCGCTGACCTTCCCCACTCCGCTCCAGGCATACTGACCATCCCCACTCCGCTCTGGGCACACTGACCATCCCTGCTCCGCTCTGGGCACATTGACCAACCCCTCTCCAATCCAGCATGCTGACCATCCCCACTCCACCCCGGACGCCATGACCATCCCCACTCCGCTCCGGACACCCTGACCATCCCCACTCTGCTCCGGGCCCGCTGACCATCCCCACTCTGCTCCGGGCCCGCTGGCCGTCCCTCTCAGCTCCAGGCCCGCTGCCCATCCCTCTCTACTTGGACCTCCAGGTAGCTGCAGCAACAACAACTGTCAAGAAGCCTGACACCATCCAGACCAAAGTGGTTGATTCAATTTTTATCCTTGCTGTTAGGTTCAATTTCCACCCTGTCCCAACTGGCGCACCTTGACTGTAATATGTATGACCTATTCGATATGTTGGGACAGCTTGGTACTTTTAACCTCACTTCCCTGTCCTGAGACTGTACATAGCAGTATTGTTGGGGAGACACTACCATCATCACTACCTCATCACCCTGTCTTAGCTGTATCCATTCATAGTCACATGTCCAAAATGTTTGGAATTGCATACGACACCATTCATAGCAACAGCAGCAGAAGGACTGCAGTGATACAAGATGACAGCCACAACCATCTGCTGGTGGTAGACAATAAATGCAGCCCAACCAATGGCACCCACATCCAGGAAACACTTGTTTTGAACACAGGCCTGAAAGGTGCAGTGCAGAATCGGTACCCTGCATGGTGTCGTTTTGTTAAACATCCTTGAATACTTGCCTCATTTCTCTGAAGAACCTGTGTAACATGAGAGGCCCAGTTCAGCAAATATATAATGAAGATATGGCAATGCTTAACTTGTTAATTGATGGATCAACGAAAGATGAACTTACTGACATTAAAGTAGTACGTATTGGAACAGGAAGCTAATGATCAAGAGATATCCATTTGAAAAGGTAGAAAGAGTAAAATGTAAGTTTTGATTGTTAACCATTGCCTGAGTTTGGACGATAGTTGGAATATTTTGCACAATATTTGCTGTCTTACCTTCAAAGGCATCATTGCCTTGCCAGAATTTGGAAAAATGTAATTGCTGGGGATGATTTTAGAAATTTTACTCCATCCTGGGGAAAGGCTCAGAGAATTGAACTGCCTTTTTTATTAGTCATGAAAAGGAAACAGATGGAAAATATTTTAACCTGGTAAAACGCATAGTTATATAAATACGAGCAACTTACTCCGAGAATTTACGAAGATCTCAGTTTTAAATTTAAGAAATATGAAGAGCAGTTTTCTCTCTTTGTTCCATCTGCTGTTAGTATCTCCAAGCTCATGAATATCAATTCCTTTAAAGACGATATATTTCTCTTATCCTTTCATGAGATATGCGGTATTGTCCATCTGACATTGCCCTCGAATGAAGTGGCTTCCTTGGCCATTTCAGAGAGAAACCAAATGTCAATAATGTTACAGTCGATCTGGAGTCATCTGTGGGTCAGAAAAGGTGAAGATGGCAGATTTCCTCCTCTAAACAAATTAGTAAACCAGATGGGTTTTTATGACAATAGAAGACAGCGTCAAGAATACCACCACCAATGATAGCTTTCAATTCCAGAATTATTCATTGAATTTAATTTCTATCAATAATGGGATTGGTAACTATGTCACCAGTGCATTTGCTTGGGTCTCTGGATTACAACGACACAACCATCTTCCTCATATCTGCCCAACAATACAAATGGAGATAGTGCTGAAGATTATGGTTGAAATCTGATACAGTGATGTGCGCTATGGTGAGATGTGTGGCAGAATCAAATCAGAGTTCCAGGGAGGATCAGGTCGACTCCATTTCCATTTTCTATGCTTTTCACAAGTGGCATAGCAAGTTTCTCACTCACAGCAGCGAGTTGCCTATTAAAGGAGATTACTGCTTGTTAAATATTTGTTAATGGCACATCTCCCCCTGTTGGCATTCAGCTTTCTCTTACCAATCACACAAAACAAAAGCATCTCATGGAGCAATCCGCAGACACCTGCCGAATGTTCCCCTCATCCATGGACGTTGACATCCAGCATCTCCCAATCCATCATGATACCTCTCTGATACACAGGGAGCTCACTCGCAAAGCAGTGCAGGGCTGCTGCATGAACACTTTGCATGCATATACAGGCACTCAGCTGATGGATTGGAGCAGGCTGCATCATTGGACTCTTATTACTTGCACAATTAGCACCTACATTCATGCTCACCAATGTTCCGCCTAAGCCGTTCCAAGGTTCTGAGCATGGCATTTGCTGCCAGCACGCCGATTGCAGCATTGACTTCCAGTTCCAGAAGCTGATGCTATACATGGACACAGACACCTGCACAGCCAGCAAGAAAGTTAGAGGGAGTGTTGATGCTCACACCATCCATGGAGTGCCTTGCTGTGCCCTGCCATGCCATGTCTGTTGGTGTGTTGGTGCTTCAGCCGAGTCCAAAGGCTGTCAGCTCTGCTATTTGAGGTGCTGTTTTCTGCAGGCTGCTTATCAGTAAGGATCTGTCCATGTGAGTGTTGTTGTAAAACACACTGGGATGTCAGTCTAACACCTACAGTGTGTGCCAGTTGCCTGCACAGCAGCTGGTGTCAAGTGAATCCCTCGAGGAGCAGAGGGGAAGTAGGAGTATATTTTACAGGGAAATCAGGAGGGCAAAAAGGGGACATGAAATAGCTTTCGTAAATAGCATTAAGAAGAATCCAAAGAGATTCTACAAATACATTTAAGGGCAAAAGTATAACTATGGAGAAAATACAGCATCTTAAAGATCAACAAGACCATCCATGTGTGGACCCGCAGGAGATGGATGAGATACTAAATTAGTATTTTGCATCGCTATTTACTGTAGAGAAGGATATGAAAATGAGAGAACTTGGAGAAATTAACAGTAATATCTTGAAAAGTGTTCATATTATAGAGGAGGAGGTGCTGGATGTTGTAAAGCACATAAAGATGGATAAATGCCCGGGACCTGATCAGGTGTATCCCAGAACTATGTGGGAAGCTAGGGAAGTGATTACTGGACCCCTTGCTGAGATATTTGTATCATCGATAGCCACAGGTGAGGTGCCAGAAGACTGGAGGGTGGCTAACATGATGCCACTATTTGCGAAAGGGGGTAAGGAAAAGCCAGGGAACTATATACTAGTGAGCCTGACACCAGTGGTGGGTAAGTCGTTGGAGGGGACGTTGACATCCTGAGGGATAGGATTTATATGTATTTGGAAAGGTAAGGACTGATTAGGATTAATCAACATGGCTTTGTGCATGAGAAATTGTATCTCACTAACTTAATTCAGATTTTAGAGAAGTGACAAAGAAGATTCCTGAAGTTAGAGCAGTACACATGGTCTATATGGACTAAAGCAAGGCGTTTGACAAGGTTCCACATGGTAGACCAGTGAGCAAAGTTAGATCACATGAAATCAAGGGAGAGCTAGCCATTTGGATACAAAATTAGCTTGAAGAGAGGAGACAGAGGGAGGTGGTGGCATGTTGCTTTTGGGCTGGAGGCCTGTGTTGAGTGGCGTTTGGCAAGGATCGGTGCTTGGTCCACTGCTTTTAGTCATTTATATAAATGATTTGGATGTAAATATAGGAGGAATGGTTAGTGAGTTTGCTGATGACACAAAATTGGAGGTGTAGTAGACATTGAAGAAGGTGGAAGGTTACCTCAGAGTACAACGGGATCTTGATCAGATGGGCTGATGAGCTGAAGAGTGGCAGATGGAGTTTAATTTAGATAAATGTGAGGTGTTGCTTTTTGAAAAGGCAAACCAGGGTGGACCTTTACACTTAATGATAGGGTCCTGGGGAGCATTGCCGAACAAAGAAACCTTGGAGTGCAGGTTCATAGTTCCTTGAAAGTGGAGTTGCAGCTGGATAGGACAGTGAAGAAGGAGCAAATTGCTGCAGATGCTGGAATCTGTACTGACAACAAAAAAGACTGGAAATCACAGCAGGTCAGGCCACATCGTGGAGAGACAGCAAGCTAATGTTTCGAGTCTAGATGACTCATCATCAAGCTCTAGATGACTGTTCATCATCTGGACTTGAAACGTTAGCTTGCTGTCTCTCCACGCTGCGGCCTGACCTGCTGTGATTTCCAGTTTTTTTTGTTTTCAGAGTAGCGAAGAAGGCATTTGGTATGCTTGCCTTATTGAGTATAGGAGTAGGGATGTTATGTTGCGGCTGTATAGGACATTGGTTAGGCCACTTTTGGAATACTGCATATAATTCTGGTCTCCCTGCTATAGGAAAAATGTTGCGAAACTTGAAAGGGTTCAGTAAATACTTACAAGGATGTTGCCAGGATTGGAGGGTTTCAGCTATAGGGAGAGGCTGAATAGGCTGGGTCTATTTTCCCTGAAGCATCGGAGGCCGAGGGGTGACCTTATAGAAGTTTATAAAATCATGAGGGGCTTGGATAGGGTGAATAGTCAAGGTAATTTTCCCAGGGTAGGGGAGTCCAAAACTAGATGGGCGTATATTTGAGAGGGGATGGATATAAAAAGGTCCTGAGGGACAACTTTTTCATGCAGAGGGTGATGCATGTATGGAATGAGATACAAGAGGAAGTGGTAGAGGCTGGTACAATTATAACATTTAAAAGGCATTTGGATAGGTATATGAAACAGAAGGGTTCAGAGGGATATGGGCCAAAAGGTGTCAAATGGGAGTAGGTTAATTTACGAAATCTGGTCGGGATGGACGAGTTGGACCAAGGGGTCTCTTTCCGTGCTATACAATTCTATGACTCTATGACAAACATGTTTACATGTATATTCAACCAAATGGCTATATCAGGAACTGGGTAGAGACTCCTTCTCAGTCCAGACAAAGAGGGGGCAGGGGGGTGGTGTTGTTACTGTCAGTCAGGGGCCCCAGTAATGTCAGTCACAGCCCACACTCAGTCCAGGGATTTTGCCACAGTCAGTCATCTCCTTGGGACACTCCTGGTCAGGGGAACTGTCCCAGTTCATTCAGGGAGTGGTCAGTGCTCTATCCTATAAGGTGAGCACAAAAAATACACCATCAGAAGGGAAGATGCAAACACACAGGTCAGGTGCCTGGTCAGTCATGTTTAGGAACTGGAACAAAGCCCAGGGTTGGCAGGGTAAGTGTCAGTTTGACAGGTGAAAGTGCAGGATCCACATTTGCTGGATGATACAACATTTTAGGAACAAATACAGGAAACAGCTGTTTGCAGAGTGCTGCTACATTTACTCTATACTTATTTCAGCACCCATTTACTATGCATGCTGGGTGTGTATTGGTCAAATGCAGTTTGCTTCATGCACTGGTGATTCCAAATTGGACTCGTGCATCTCACCATTATAGAAGTGAGCAGCACTGATGCTCTAAGGGCCAATGCTGGCTGAAGAGAAACCACTGTTCAGCCAATTTTTACTGGTCCTGTGTAAGGCTAACAACATCACGTCCTCGTCTATTATGTACGTATTACAGTGATCTGTACTCAATGCAATGGGAGGTCGATGTGGGTCTGCGGGTGGGAAAGCTCGCACTCCCTTCCTTTGGGGTGGTGGCTGAGCTGGCCTGGCACTTACAACAATTCCTGTACATGCTGAGCCTGATTGTGGATGCATCGTGGCAACATGTGTCTTGTTATCCAGCTGCAGCATGCCTCACTGTCTCATTGTGTGGTGAAGTGTGCTCGACCCCCATCTTCAGGGTATGACACCAATGACTGCTATGAGATCTAAGAATCTCTTTAACTCCTTGTATTCCCAATTCCCAATCATTTCCACCGAGAGTGATAGGCCTTACCTCTGAGCGCTACAATTGCCTCCCTGAGGAGGTGAGGATGGCTACAGGAGGAGCAAGGTAGACAGCAGCCCCAGGACCAGCTGCAGGCAGACCCTCAGGAGGACAAGGAACACTTAACTTTGGGAGAGGTCACTGCCTCAGGTCACCTGAGATGCATGGTGTGTGCAGGAGGCCCAGAAGTATCTGGCCCCAACTCCATCCCTCAGCATGAAAGCGATGTTACTATACATTTCAAGAGGGCTTGTATACAACAGCAGGGATGTACCACTGAGGCTGAATAAGGCTCTGGTCGGACTGCATTTTACAATATTGTGAGCAGTTTTGGGCCCCGTTTCTAAGAATGAATGTAGTGGAGTCAAAGGGGTCTAAAGGTGGTTTACAAGAATGATCCTGAGGATGAAGGGCTTGTCACATCAGGAGCATTTGAGGATTCTGGGTTTGTACTCAGGGTAGGAAAGTCCAAAACTGGAGGGCATAGTTTTAAGGTAAGAGGGGAAGTATTTAAAAGGGACCTAAGGGGCAACTTTTTCACACAGTGGTGATGCATGTATAGAACAAGGTTCCAGAGGAAGTGGTGGAGATGGATACAATTACAGCATTTAAAAGTCATCTCGATGGGTACATGAATAGGAAGGGTTTAGATGGACTTGGGCCAAATGGTGGAAAATGGGACTAGATCAGTTTAGGATATCTGGTTTGTGCGGATGAGTTGGACCAAAGGGTCTGTTTAACTGCTGTATGACTCTTGGACTCTATGACTGTACTTGATGGAGTTTTAAAAAATGGGATTATCTGATTAAAACTTACAGAATACTGAGAGGCCTGGACAGAATGGATGTGGAGAAGATATTTCCACTAGTAGGAGAGACTGGAACCTGAGAGCATAGACTCAGAGTGAAGGGAGAACCCTTTATAACTGAGACAAGGAGGAATTACTTCATCTAGAGGTTGGTGACTCTGTGGAATTCATTTCCACAGAGGGCTGCAGAGGCAAACTTATTGAGTGTATTTAAGACTACTAAGGAGATCAAAAGTTACAGGGAGAGGGCTGGAGAATGTGCTTGAGAAATGTGTCAGCCAAGATCAAATAGCAGATCAGACTCAATGGGCTGAATGGCCTAATTCTGATTCTGATTCTGATTCTGAAACCTTCATGAAACGAAGCACAGTGCTGGTCTGAGACAGCAGAAGACCATCTCCAGTACTTCTAGGACTTGGTGGACCATTTTCAAGTGTTCCGCGAAAACCTAGATGAATATGCCACCACCATCATGGACTTTATTAGCAAATACATGGAGGACTGTGCACCAAAGAAATCAATCCGAGTGTTCCCCAACTGTAAACCGTGGATGAACCAGGAAATCCACTCCCTACCAAAAACCTGACGTGCAGCATTCAAGTCGGGTGACCCGGACCAATATAGAAAATCCAGGTATGACCCCCGCAAAGCCATCAGACAGAGCAAGAAGCAGTACCGGAACAAGTTAGAGCCCAGACCTACCAAACAGACTCCCACCCTCTATTGCAGGGCCTAAACTTCATTACAGAATACAAAATGAAACAGTGTAAGACAGTGGACAATAACACATCCTTCCCTGACACGCTCAGTGCTTTCTATGCTCGGTTTGAGCAGAATACCACCGGCGTGGTAACGCCTGCCCCAACAGCCCCAGACACGCCTGTTCCCTCTGTCGCCGCTTCAGAAGTCAGATCTGTCTTCCTGGGAGTCAACCCAAGGGAAATAACAGGTCCAGACAGTGTCTCCTGTCGAGCACTCAGATCCTGCACGGACCAACTGGCAGAGGTATTCACCGACACCCTCAACCTCTCCCTCCTACAAGCTGTAGTCCCCACCTGCTTCAAGAAGACCACCATCATCCCCGTATCCAAGAAAACACATGCAGTGTACCTTAATGACTACCGCCCATTAATTGTGACTTCAATAATCGTGATGTGCTTCAAGAGGCTGGTCATGGCCCACATCAATTCCAGTTTCCCAACCTGCCTCGATCCCCTACAGTTTGACTACCGACATAACAACTGGTCCACAGAGGATGCCATATCCCTAGCCCTGCACTCATCCCCGTAACATCTGGACCACAAAAACAACTACATCAGTACATCAGTTTTCCTGCTCCTATGATGCTGCTTGACCTGCTGTGTTCATCCAGCCCCATGCTTGTTACATCAGACTCCTGCTCGTTGACTACAGCTCCGCCTTCAACACCATTATCCCCTCCAGACTGATCTCAAAACTTTGTGATCTTGGTCTCTGCTCCACCCTGTGCAACTGGCTCCTCAGCTTCCTGACCCATAGACCACAATCAGTGAGGATAGGTAACTGCACCCCCTCCACAATAACACTCAACACAGGAGCACACCCCCTCCCCCCACCCCGGAAGGATGCGTCCTTGGTCCCCTACTTTAGTCCCTGTACACATATGACTGTGTTGCCAAATTCCAAACGAACACCATCTACAAGTTCGCTGACGACATCATTGTAGTGGGATAGATATCTAACAATGACAAGTCAAAATACAGAAGGGAAATAGAGGGCTTGTGATATCGTGGTGCAATGAAAACAATCTGTCTCTCAATGTTGGCAAAACTAAAGAACTGATCCTTGACTTCAGAAAGAAGAGAGGAAAACATGTCCCCATCAACATCAACGGAACTGAGGTTGAGAGAGTGAAGAGCATCAAGTTCCTCAGCGTGACAATAACCGACGACCTGTCCTGGATTTCCCATGTAAATGTGACAGTTAAGAAGGCACAACAATGCCTGTTATTCCTCAGATGGCTCAGGAAATTTGGCATGTCCACAAGGTCCCTCACCAACTTCTACAGATGCACCATTGAAAGCATACTGTCCGGGTGCATAATGGCCTGGTATGGCAACTGCTCTGCCCAGGACCGTAAGAAACAACAGAAGGTGGTGTGCACAGCCCAGACCATCACGGAAGCCAACCTCCCATCCATGGACTCCATTTACATGGCTCATTGCTGCAGAAAGGCGGCCAATATCATCAAAGACCCATCACACCCGAGTAATGACCTCTCACAACTCCTTCCGTTAGGCAGAAGATACAGAAGCCTGAATACATGCACAGGCAGGTTCAGGAACAGCTTCTTTCCAGCCGTTATCAGACTGTTGAATGGACTCTAGCCTTAAATAATGTGACCTGCAACGTAATATGTATGTCTGTAAGTCTTTTTGATCTGTACATCCTTTGTTTGCTGTGATCTGCCTGTACCACAAGTAAACAAAGCTTTGCACAAGGCTGCAGCCTGGGTAATAGAATTCAAAAACATAGCTGGCTTTCCCTGAGCGCAGGGTGCCGCTAACTGTATATACATGACACTGTAAGGCTGATTCACAGAGCTGTGGTATTCAACAGGAAGGGGGTTGCTTTTGATTCATGCCCAGGTGACCTGTGACCATTACCAGTTACTGGAATTGTGTGCCTGGTACCCTGGCAACTGTCACAATTCTGGAGCACTCTCGTGGACCTAGTGTGTTTGACGTTCCAGATGCCATTAAAGGCAGGGGAACAAGAGCCACCAAGTGTGACCATGGCTCATGACTCCGTTGCACACTGTCCTGACTGATGGGGATGCAGATTTATTTCCAGGGCAATGATGGAGCAGCATACATGATTGTTGAAGATTGGATCTGCTGCTTGGACCAGTCAAGGGGGAGCACGAGCTTGATTATACTCCAGGCAGAGATAGAGTGCACTGTTTCATCCTGGTGTACTGTGCTTTGCATAATTGGAATAGGAAACGAGACATGGGCTGGATGCTAAGGAGCTGAGGGAACAGGACAAGGACACTGGGGATGTGGAACCTGCCACCGTCCATCACAAAACTTAGCTGTGATGGGTGCTCCAAGCCAGACAGGACCTCATTGACACCCAGTTAGCGATGGATGCAATCATCAGCTGTAGACTGTAAAATATTCTTTGGTCATGATGCTGAAATGTGGTTTGCAATGTGGGGCTGGTGGGGGCTAGTTTTCAGCTTCTTTTGGTTCTGCTGATGTTCTCTTTTGCTTTCTGTCAGCAAAACCTCATGATTCTCCTTGATTGCTTCCCTGTATGTGACGTTCCCCTACTGGTCAATGACAAGCCGCATGTCACCAATGGTCATTGGGAACGGTAGCTAATGGTAACTATATGCGTTGTAGCTGCAGACAGGTAAACCTTGTGGCAAAGTGTTTAAACAGTGACCAGGGTGAGAGAAATGGATTGTATGTGTAGGGGAGTATCAGCTTTGCTGGCTACGTTCATGGGGAGCATGGCATTGAAGCTGCTGACCCATGACATTGCCAGACTACCAACATTTGTTGAGGCGCAGAGCGGCCTTTCAATGATGGCGCGGGCAGAAGGACTGCTCGTCTTTGGGCGGATATCCAGTGAGTGGCGAGTTGTTTTGGGAATGGCACGTAGTAAGATGGGGTGGGAATCAGATGTGAGGAACCATGAGATAGGTAATTAACACAGCAAGTTTGGTAAGATATGGTAAGAAAATTCACAAGGCCTGGCAGCAAAAAAACCTTCAAAAAACTCAATGCAACTTGGACATATCCAAAGAAAAACACAAGACTCAGCCATATGTAAGAATGAGTAAATGCTAAGCTGTGAATCTTTAGGACATAGTTGTTATTGGGAGCAGCTTGGGCTGGAATGATAGAAATATGAGAATGAATAGCTGTTACATTGTTTTGCCTGCTGATTGTTTTCATTGTCTGAGTATACTTATGTAGAAATTTCCCTGAGGACGTTACATGAATAGGGAAGGAGAAAGAGAGAGATTACACAACAGTGTACATTATACATGGTATGGGGATGAAGTGCCTTTGATATGCCAAATGCCCTCCTATTCCCATGCTTGGTTTCTTAATTTAGGACATTTGTTATGGTGGAATTGCAACATTATTCATTCAGATCTTTCACAAGTCTGCCTGCAGTGTTTTGAAGACACTGATGAAGGCAGTGCCTGAGGCCTGTGGAGAAACTGTCTGTCTGTAGCTCTGAGTGCTGCTCAACACAAAGTTGTTTTATCTTCACTTCTGTCAAGAGCCGTGCTGTAATACCCTGAAAGACATTCCGTTTATTTGTGCTGAGCAATATTGATTGAACCTATATCACTGGCAAAGTTGCAGGTGTATTGAAGGCACTGCCTTAGGCCTCTGAGCTTGTGTTCTTACCAACTCCAAAGAAACAAATCAAATGCACAGATAGTTTCATATCCCAAAATTGTGCCATATGCTGGGATTTTGAAATGCTGCAGTATTAACACCAGCAGACAGCATTTTAAAAATTAAAAGCTGTTTAATAATTTCTGTGATAACAAGCATGGAGCTGGATGGACACAGCAGGTCAAGCAGCATCATAGGAGCAGGAAAACTTGACGTTTCGGGTCTAAACCCTTCATCAGAAATGGGGGAGGGGAAGAGGGTTCTGAAATAAATAGGGAGAGAGGGGGAGGCGGATAGAGGATGGATAGAGGAGAGGATAGGTGGAGAGGAGGCAGACAAGTCGAAGAGGCGGGGATGGAGCCAGTAAAGGTGAGTGTAGGTAGGGGGGTAGGGAGGAGATAGGTCAGTCCAGGGAGGACGGACAGGTCAAGGGGGCGGGATGATGTTAGTAGATAGGAGATGGGGGTGGGGCTTGGGGTGAGAGGAAAAACAGGTTAGGGAGGTGGAGATGAGCTGGGCTGGTTTTGGGATGCGGTTGGGGGAGGGGAGATTTTGAAGCTTGTGAAATCCACATTGATACCATTGGGCTGCAGGGTTCCCAGGCTGAATATGATTTGCTGTTCCTGCAGCCTTCGGGTGGCATCACTGTGGCATTGCAGGAGGCCAAGGATGGACATGTCGTCTGAGGAATGGGAGGGGGAGTTGAAATGGTTCGCGACTGGGAGGTGCAGTTGTTTGTTGCGAACGCGACTGGGAGGTGCAGTTGTTTGTTGCGAAATAATTTCTGTGGTTATTTCTCAGATTTCAAGTTATATTTTTTACTTTCCAGCGTATACCTTGATTAATGGGATATGGTCACTGGATGGGCCAGCACTTGTTGCCAGCACTTATTGTCTGTCCCTAGTTACCCTTGAGGAGGTGATAGTGAGTTGCCTTCTTGAAATGCTGCAGTCCATTTGGTGTAAATACACCAGTAGCACCAATCAAGAGGGAGTTCCAGGATTTTGACCCAAAAACACGAAAGGAGGAGTGATATATTTGGGGCTTGTAGGGGAACGAGCAGGTGGTGGTGTTCCCATGTATCTGCTGCAATTGTCCTAGCTGGTACTGCTCATGGGTTTGAAAGTTGCTGCGTAAGGACCCCTAGTCAATCTCTGCAGTGCATGCTGTAGATAGTACACATTGCTGCTACTGATCATCGGTGGTTCCGGAAGTAGATGTTTGTGGATGTGGTGCTAATCAAATGGTTGCTTTGTCCTGGATGGTGTCAAACTTCTTGAGTGTTGTTGGGGCTGCTCCCATCCAGGCAAGTGGGGAGTATTCCATCACACTCCTGACTTGTGCCTTGTAGATGGTGGACAGGCTTTAGGGAGTCAGGAGGTGAGTTACTCGCCAATGTTTCCTTGCTTCTGACCTACTCTTGTAGTCACGGTTATGACTACTCCAGTTCCATTTCTGGTCAAGGGGCGATAGTTAAATTCTCTCTTGTTAGAAATGCAGATTGCCCAACACTTGTATGGTGTAAATGTTACTTGCCACTTGTTATCCCAAACCTGGATATTGCCCAGATCTTGCTGTATTTGGATATGGACTGCTTCAGTATCTGAGGTGATATGGAGGTGCCAGTGTTGGACTGGGGTAGACAAGGTCCGAAGTCACATGACACCATGTTATAATCCAACAGGTTTATTTGGAATCACAAGCTGACTGCCCCTTCATCAAGCAAAGTGAATAAAAGCTTACAGGCACAGAATTTATTGGTAGAGAGGTCAATAGGCAGAGAAATGAAAAGAAATCATACAAATGGTATGAGTGAAGTGTTGATAGGCTGAATAAGAAGTCTCTGCAGGTGATCAAAAGTGTCAAATGGTGTGAGAAAAATGTTAACAGCTGAATAGCAAGTGAAGGAGATGACCTATGATCCAATTAATTGAGGCAGAGAGATAATATAAAAAAATTAAAAATAAGCTGGTGCTGGAGACCAACCAAATGGCTGGAATAACATGATAGGTATAAGAGTTGCATGCTGAAGATCTAACCAAAGTAACAAGTAATTCAAAACTGCACAAACTAATTAAGGTAGAGAGATCATAACAAGTTATCAAGGTGATGGTGTCAAAACAGGACAGTGAGGAAGATTTTACAAATACAGAACAGTAGGGTGGGGTCATCTGTAGCGCGACATGAACCCAAGATCACAGTTGAGGCTATCTTCTTGGGTACGGAACTTGGCTATCAGTCTCTGCTTGGTGATTCTGCATTATTCTGTATCTCGAAGGCTGCCTGGGAGGACGCTTACCTGAAGATCAGAGACTGAATACCTTTGACAGCTGAAGTGTTCCCCAACTGGAATGGAACATGACTGTCTGGTGATTCTTGTACGGTGTCCATTCATCTGTTGCCGTAGCGTCTGCACTATCTCACCAATTTCCCATGCCTTGGGGAATCCTTACTTGCAGCGTATGAGATAGACTGCATTGGCCCATTCACATGAGTATCTGCCGTGTACGTGGTGGGTGGTGTTCCCACGTGTGATGGTAGCATGTCGATGATCTGGCATTGTCTTGCAGAACTTGCTGTGGCAGGGTTGTGTGGCATTGTGCTTGATGTTGTCCTGAAGGCTGGATAGTTTGCTGCGAACAATGGTCTGTTTAAGGTTGGGGGTTGTTTGAAGGTGAGAAGTGGGGGCATAGGGATGATCTTGGTGAGATGTTTGTCATCATTGATGACTTGTTGAAGGCTGCGAAGAACATGATGTAGTTTCTCTGCTCCAGGGAAGTACTGGACAACGAAGGGTACACTATTGGTTGTGTCCTATATCTGATTTCTGAGGAGGTCAATGCGTTTCTTCGCTATGGCATATCGGAACTGGCAGTCGATGAGTTGAGCATTGTATCCCATTCTTATGAAGGCATCTTTCAGCATCTTTAAGTGTCCATTGCGTTCTTCCTTGTCTGAGTAGATCCTGCATTTTTGCAGGGCTTGTCCATAGGCGATGGCTTCTTTAACATGTTTCACCTGGAAGCTGGAGAAGTGCAGCATTGTGAGGTTATCCATGGGCTTGTGGTAGAGTGAGGTACTGAGGTGTCTGTCCCTGATGGAGATGCGTGTGTCCAAGAATGAGACTGATTCTGAAGTGTAGTCCATGGTAGGTCTGATGGTGGCATGAAACCCTTTGATATCACTGTGTAGTTGTTTCAGTGATCCCTTGCTATGAGTCCAGAAAAAGAAAATGTCATTGATGTGTCTGGCATATAGCGTTGGTTGGAGGTCCTGTGCAGCATGAACATTTTGGTATATTGGGATGCAAACTTGTTCCCTGATGCAGTTTTGTCTGTCTGGGTGAAGAACTGGTTGGAGAAGGTGAAGACATTGTAGTCGAGGATGAAACGGATGAGTCGTAGGATGGCAACTGGAAGTCAGCAGTTGGTGGTGTTGAGCACTGGGACTGTTGCAGCGATGTTCTCCTCGTGGGGGATGCTGGTGTAGAGTGCCAAAACTTCCATTGTCATGAGGAATGTTCCTGGTTCAACTGATCTGTGGGTGCTGAGCTTCTGGAAGAAATCTGTAGCATCGCGATAGAAGCTGAGGGTTCCTTGTATAATGGGTTTCAAGATGCCCTTGACATCGCCAGAGAGGGTCCCATACAAGGTCCCATTGCCTGATATGATGGGATATCCAAGTGTGTTGGCTTTGTGTATCTTTGGAAGGCAGTAGAAGTCTCCTGTGCAAGAAGTATGCGGGAATGAGAGTGCAGAGGATACTCTGAAGCTCTGGATCAAAGTCTTGATCAGACTGTTGCGTTGACAGGTGTGTTCTTTGGTCAGATCGGCACGTAGGTATCTGTAGTGTTCCTGGTAGTTCAGTTATCTGTACGCTTCCCCACAGCAGGCCATTCTATTCTGTATGACGGTGGGTCCTCCTTTGTCTGCGGGTTTGATGACAATGTTGCGATTGGTCTTGCTGCATTGTGACGGGTGACGTTCTGCGCTATTTTGTGAGCGAAGTTGATGAATCTGGCATTTCCGCATCTCCTGACGGCTTGAGCATACATGTCGAGCCAAAGGGCAGTGGCCTTCCGGAAGGGTCCAATTCGACTCTTTCTCTTTTGGTCACTGCACTGCAGATCTCTCTGTCAACTGTTCCGGTTCGTTGGTTGTCTCATTGGGCTCACTGCTGATATATTGGGGTTTGTGGAAGAATTCCCAGAGCCTCCTTCTCCTGATGAATTCCTCTGTGTCTGCCGTGAGACCAGTGGTGTCCATTTTGGCGGTGGGGCAGAAATTGAGCCTTCGGCTGAGAACTTTGACTTTGTCCGGTCGAAGGGTCTGGTCAGACATGTTGACAATGGATTTCCCTGTGGTGGTACCAGGGGGAGGCTCGGTTCCTACTGATGATGTTGCTAGGTTTCTTCAGTTTCTTGTTCTTGGTGTACACATAGGTGCCGTAGTTCTGTTGCCTCATCTATTTGGCAATGTCTCACAGCTGGTCCGCTGTATCCTGAGCACAATCTGAGAATATAGACCTGCAGAGACTTAGTGTTCAGTCTATTGACACTTCACTGACACCATTTGTATGATCTTTTGATCCCTATGCCCATTGATCTCTCTGCCTATAAATTCTGTTCCTGTAAGATTTTCCTCACTTCATCTGACAAAGGAGCAGCACTTTGAAAGCTTGTGATTTCAAATAAACCTGTTGGACTATAGTCATGTGCCTTCCGACCTAAGTATCGGAGGAGCTGCGAATGGTGCTGAACATTATGCAATCATCAGCAAACAGACTCACTTCTGCCCTTGTGATAAAGGGAAGGTCATTGATGAAGCAGCTGAAGATAGTTGGGACTAGGACAATCACCTGAGGAACTCCTGCAAAGATGTCCTGGAGCTGAGATGACTGACCTCCAACAACCACAACCATCTTCCTTTGCGTTGGAGTTAGGTATAACACCAACAGGTGGAGATTAGGCTCCCAATTCCCATTGATTCCAGTTTTGACAGGGCTCCTTGATGCCACACTCGGTCAAATGCAGCCTTAATGTCAAGGGCTGTCACTCCCACCTCACCTCTGGAATTCAGCTCTTTTGTCCATGTTTGAACCAAGGCTGTAATGAGGTCAGGAGCTGAATGGCCCTGGCAGAACCCAAACTGGGCGTCACTGAGCAGGTTATTTCTGAGCAGGTGCTGCTTGATAGCACTGTTGATGACACCTTCCATCACTTTACTGATGATCCAAAGTATACTGATGGGGCAGTGATTGGTCTGGTTGGATTTGCCCTGTTTTTTATGTACAGGACATACCTGGGCAATTTTCCACATTGTCAGATAGATGCCAGTGTTGCAGCAGTACTGGAACAGCTTGGCTAGGAGATTACAGATCTTCAGTACTACTCTCGGAATGTTGTCAGGGTTCGTAGCCTTTGCAGTTATCCAGTGTCTTCAGTCCTTGAATATCCGGGGTGGTCAGTTCTTCAGAGGGATAGGCAAGAAGGAAAATAAGGTGGTGTGCTCTGTTGGGAAAGGAAGAAGCGAGTTCTGCAGTAAGCAATGATATAAGCAGTGAAGATCAAGATGTAGAATCAGTCTGGGTAGAAATAAGAAAAAGCGAGGGAAAGAAGCTCCTGCTAGGAAAGTCGGAAACTATGGACCAGTAATTTAATGTCTGTCATTGGGAAATTGTTAGAATCGTTATTCAGGAAGTAATAACAGAACATTTGAAAAGTCAAAATGCAACCCGTCAGAGGGGTTCCATGAAGGGGAAATTGTGTTCGACTAATTTGCTAGAGTTCTTTGAAGATGTAACAAGCAAAGTAAGTGGCGATCCTGTAGATGCAGTACAAGACCATAAGACCACAAGAAATAGGTACAGGAGTAGGCCTTTTGGCTCCTTCAGCCCGCTGTGCTTTCAATAAAGTCATGGCTAAGCCAATATTCTTCAGAGATAGTAGGAACTGCCGATGTTGGAGAATCTGAGACGACAAGGTGTAGAGCTGGATGAACACAGCAGGCCAAGCAGCATCAGAGGAGCAGGAAAGCTGACGTTTTGGGTCTGGACCCTTCTTCAGAAATGAGGGAGGGGAAGGGGATTCTGAAATAAATACAGAGAGAGGGGGAGGCGGATGGCAGATGGATGAAAGAGCAGATAGGTGGAGAGGAGACAGACAGGTCAAAGAGGCGGGGGTGGAGCCAGTACAGGTGAGTGTAGGTGGAGAGTTAAGATGGGGGTGGGTCAGTCAAGAGAAGACAGACAGGTCAAGGAGGCGGGGATGAGACTGGTAGGTAGGAGGTGGGGGTGGGGGTTGAAGTGGGAGGAGCGGATAGGTGGGACAAAGGACGGACAGATCAGGGAGGCAGGGACGAGCTGGCCCTCGACCGCATCTCTCGTGTTTCCCGCAACTCATCCCTCACACCCCTTCCCCCCAATAACAACAAAAACAGAATCCCCTTCGTCTTGAAGCAATGTGGTTGACTGTGGGCCAGGGGATAGGGTCCAAAGGCTGGCCTAACCAGTGGCACCCCCATCCCATGAATGAATAAAACAGAAGGACTATGCCTTCTGGTCCTAGAAGCCCCCACAAGGAGAAATATACTCTCAACAATGACCTTGTCAAGCCCCATTGGAATGAAAATGTTTCAATAGATCAGCTCTTGGTCTTTTACACTTGAGTGAGTCAAGTTCAAATCTGTTTCTAGCCTTTGCTCATAAGACAATCCTTCCGTACCAGGGGACATCCTAGTAAGCCTTTTCTGAACTCCCCCTAGTAAATGAAATCTTTCATTAAGCAAGGGAACCAAACCTAATTAAACAGTACTCCAGATATGGTCTCACCAGCACCTCTGTGCTAGCTGTCTGGCTTTTGTGTACTAGTACCTTTAAGTCCCTTCATGTCATGGCTTTCTGCAGTTTTTCACTATTCAAATAATATTCTGTTCTTTTATCTTCCCTTCCAAAATGAATGACCTAACATGTTTCCACACTATACTCTCACCTAACTAGCCAGTAATAGAAAGAAGAATCCAAGATTTTTTTTAGATATATAAAAGGTAAAGGAGAGGCAAGATTGTTGGATAAAGTAGAAATGGGGAACCAAAAAATGACAGAGGAACTGAATAGGTACTTTGCATCAGTTTTCATGGTAGAAGTTACCAGCAGCATACCTGAACTTCAAGAGAGTCTGGGGGCAGAGGAAAATGTAGTGGCATCGTTCAGGAGAAGGTGCTGGAGAAGCTGTACCATCTGGAGGTGGATAAATCACCTGGACCTGATGGGTTACACCTCAGAGTGCTGAAAGAGATAGTTGAGGAGATTGTAAAGACATTGATGGTGATCTTTTAGGAATCATGGAGGGTTCCAGAGGGCTGAAAAATGTCTAATGTAACACCTATGTTAAAGAAGTGAGGAATGCAGCAGACAGGAAATTACAGGCCAGTTAGCCTAACCATTAAACCATTGGTAAAATTTTAGCATCCATTATTAAGGATGAACTTGCGGAGTACTTGGAAGTGTATGGTAAATTAGAGAGAGCACAGCTTCGTCAAGGGGAGATCATGCTTGACAAATCTGACAGAATTTTTTGGGATGTAACAAGCAAGTTAGACAAAGGAGAGCCAGTGGATGTGATTTATTTGGATTTCCAGAAGGCCTTTGACAAGGTGCCACACAGCCTATGGAGCTTTAAGCAAGGTACTGGCATGATGGAGAATTGGCTGACTGGCAGAAGGCAGAGAGTAGGGATAAAGGGGTCTTTATTGAAGATGGCAACCAGTGACTAGTGGAATTTCCCGGGGACTATGTCGGGACCACAACTATTTACAATATACATTAATGATCTGGATAAAGAAACTGGAGGCTTTGTTACTAAGTTTTCAGATGACACAAAGATAGGTGGAGCGTCAGGTAGTGTTAAGGAAGTGGGAGACTGCAGATGAACTTGGACAGGCTAGAAGAGTGGGCAAAATTGGGCAGAAGGAATATAGTGTGGGAAAGTGTGATGTTATGCTCTTTGGTAGGAAGAATTAGAGGCATAGACTATTTTCAAACGAGGGAAATGCTTCAGAAATCTGAAGCACGAAGGAACTTGGGAGTTCTAATGCAGGATTCTGTTAAGGTTAACGTGCGGGTTTCAGTTGGCACTTGGGAAGGCAAATACAATGTTTGCATTCATTTCAAGAAGGCTAGAATACAAGAGCAAAGATGTACTACTGAGGCTGTATCAGGCTGTAGTCAGACGCACTTGGAATATTGTAAGCAGTTTTGGGCCCTGTATCTAAGGAGGGATGTGCTAGCATTGGAGGAGGTCCAGAGGAGGTTTACATGAATGATCTTACCGATGAAGAATTGTCATATAAGGAGGCTATATCTGTACTCGATGGAGTTCAGAAGAATGAGGTGGGATATGATCAAAATTTACAGAATACTGAGAGGCCTGGATGGAGCGGACATGGAGAAGCTGTTTCAACTAGGAGGAGAGACTAGGACTTGAGGGCACAGCCTCAGAGTGAAGGAATGACCTTTTACAACTGAGATGAAGAGGAATTTCTTCAGCAAGAGGGTAATGAATCTGTGGAATTTATTGCCACAGAAAGTTATGGAGGCCAAGTTATTTGATGTATTTAAGACAGAGATCAAGAAGTTCGTGATTAGTAAGGGATCAAGGATTATGGGGAAAAGACAGGGGAATGGGTTTTAGGAATATACCAGCTATGATCGAATAGTGGAGCAGACACATTCTGCTCCTTTGTCTTATCTCCTTATGGTCTTATTTGCCAATGTTTTGCCTGTTTACTCTCAGTAAACAGTATGTCTGGGCTTCCAGAAGGCATTTGATAAAGTGCAGCAGAAAAGGTTAGTACATGAGATAAGCTCACATGGGTTAGGGGTAATATATTCACTTGGATAGAGGATCAGCTAACAGAAAGCAGTGAGTCGGGATAAATGGTTCTTTTTCTGGTTGACAAGATATAACTAATGGGCTTCCACAGGATATGATCTTCAGGCCCCAATTATTTCCAATCAATATTAATGACTTGGATGCAGGGATAGAAAGTACTAGAGACAAATTTGCAGGTGACATTAAAATAGGTGGGAGAGTAAGTTGCAATAAAGAAATAAGAAATTTACAAATGTATTTGGATTGGTTAGGTCAATGGTCCAAAATTTGGCCAGTCAAGTTTAAAGTGGATACGTGTGAGGCTATCCATTTTGGTCAGAAAAATTAAAAGACAATTTATTATTTAATTTGAGAGAACCTTCTAAGTGCATGGTTGCAGAGGGATCTAGGTGTTCTTGTGCATGAATTGCACAAAACTAATACACAGGTTCAACAGGTAATAGGGAAAGCAAATGGAATTGTGGAACATTTTCCAAAGGAATAGAACATAAAAGTAAAGGAAGAGTTGCTGCAAGTGATCAAGGCATTGGTGAGACCATACTTGGAGTATTTTATACAGTTTTGTACTCTTACTCGAGGACGGGCGTAGTTGCATTGAAGGCAGTTTGGAGGAGGATCACTAGACTTATTCCAGAGATGAGGGGTTTGTCTTTTGAAGAGAGATTGAACAGTTTAGCCCTATACTTTTGGGTTTAGAAGGATGAGGGGAGATTTACTTGTGGTATATTAAAGATGCTTTAGGGGATTGACAAAATAGTCTTAGAAAAGGTGTTTCCTCTTGTGGGGCAATCTAGAATAGAAGTCGTAATTTTTAGGTTAAGAGGTGGCAGATTTAAAATAGAGAGGAGGAAAAATTACTTCTCTCACAGGGTCATGAGTTTGTCAAATTCACTATCACACAGTGCGGTGGTTGCTGTGAGAGTGTGTAAATTTAAGGAGATAGATTTTTAATTAGTAATGGATTGAAGGGTTATGGAGAGTAGACAGGAAAGTGGAGTTGAGGCTAAGATGAGATTAGCTGTGATAGTATTAAATGGTGGAACGAGCATATATACAATTTCTGTGTTTTTTGTGTGCATGAGGTGTTTACCACGTGATGAAAGCCAAATTGTGGAGGTGCCAGTATTGGACTGGGGTGGACAGGGTCAGAAGTCACACAACACCAGTTTATAGTGCAACAGGTTTATTTGGAATCATGCAAGCTTTCAGAGTGCAGTCCTCTCAGGTGCTGTGCTGTGCTGCCATGACAATCAGGCAGACTCTCTCACACTCATACATACACACAGACACACACAGACACACACACAGACTCTCTCTCTTTCTCTGTCTCTCCCTCTCTCTCACACACACACACGCACATATAAATCTGTGGGGTAAATCATTTCATCCACGGTATTTGTTTATTTGCAGATACATTCTATTTTGTTCAAAAAACACACAATTTGTAGTCACAGTCAGTGTGACATTTCATAAATTGCAACTTTTGGAATAAAACCGTCCTGATTCCAGATTAAAACTCTGAGACAGATTCTGAACAAAGCCTCAATTTCACAATTCAATGTCTGACCTGAGATGGCATCTTTTGTGTAGTCCTGTGGCTCTGCCTGATTGTCATGAAAGTGCAGCACTGACATTGACTTTATAAACACTGTACACACCGTCTAATGCTCTTGGTCACCTGCAGAGACTAATCATTTGACAGTCCACTCACACCAGTTGTATGATCTTTTGATCTCTCTGCTCTTGACCTGTCTGCCTATAAACTCTGTATCTTTGTGCCCTGCTCTCACTGCACCTGACAAAAGGGCTGCTCTCCAAAAGCTTGTGTTATTCCAAATAAACCTGGTGTTGTGTAACTTCTGACCATGTGATGAAAAGCAATTAAAATAGTGTTTCATCTTTCCAGGAGTACAATCATGTAAGGGCTACATGTGTTTTTCTACTTTGAATTAGAAACTTGGAAGTGGAAGTTTGGATGGACTGCCTCTTTGCAGAGAATAGTGGGTTATATTTTGTTACAACTTGAAGAAAAAGTGGAGCTATGTGATCACTTATTTGTTACACAAGGTGTGTAATTTCTTTAAGAAGCTAGATTTTATACTTTTCTGAGACACACTGGTACCAGATTCTCATTAGGTTCAAACAAGATAACCTGCCTCGCAGATGTGTTTAGATTGGTTTAAAGGAGGAATTTGATACACAGCTGAGAGAAGAAAGGGCTATTGGACTGTCAGCCTCGTGAAGTCTATCAGCAAGCTATATCACTCTTTGCCTTTGTGAGAAGCAAAGACATAATGATCAAAGATCTTGAAAAGTCGTAAAATGTATTACACAAGTCATGACCTAGGTCTAAATGACCAGACACTGAAGTGGGGATTGTTATGTTCGACAATAATGTATCATCCCAAAGTCTAAAAAGGACTATGAGACAGTCATGTCATTTCCCCTTGTTGTTTGGATTCTTCATCCACTGACTTGGTCCCTTTGCTGTATATTTTCTACCCACAATATTTTGAAAAATGGTTTGTCTCATCTATCCTGTCCAAAGTATTTGTGAATGGATTGTGTGCATGTTTGGATTTAAAGAGCACATTCTTAAGTTTAAATATTAATAAGTAATAATCCATTTTGTTCACATTACATATGTTCTTATGGAGCTCATATTTGTTACAATAAATACATTTTTGTTTCCTTGTTCATCAGTGCAACTTGAATGAATTTCCTTTTTCTCAGATAGTGATCACAGTCAGATATTAGGCATTCCTAGTAATTAAAGTGGGCATTTTTACATTTATGATGACTTGTGGGTCTTGATTTCCAGTGCATTCTTTCTATCATGGTTGCAACATGGAGCACAAATTTTCAGCACCAATTCGAGAGTATTCTTTCAGAACCTTTTTGCAGCATCCAGTGCCTTTCGTTGTTTGTTGATATTACATGAATGTACATTGAATTGGCTGAAGGCTGGCAATAGTGATCCTGGGGCCCTCAGGAGCAGGCTGAGATGAATCCTCTGCTCCCCACCTCTGGCTGAAGACGTTTGCAAATGCTCCAGCCCTGTCTTTTGCACAAATATGGGCTTCTTTTTCATTGAGGATGGGTATAATTGTATGGCCTCTGCCTCTTGTTAGTTGTTTAGTTGTCAGCGACCATTCACAACTGGATGTGGCAGAATTGCAGAGCTCAGGTGTGATCCATTGATCATGGAGATCACTTTGCTGCATCCCATGTTGCCAAATTAGCATACAAGTAGTTCTGCTCTCTTCATTGTGTGGCACTTATTTTATTTTAACTATTTATGTTTCATAGCAGAATTTTTTTATCCATAGGTAATTAGAAGGAATGTAGGGAGTTATCCATCTCCTTTTTAGGAGTCAGGGATGTCTGTGAAATAATTCCACCAAGGTTGATATCCCATCATCAAATCACTCTTTATTTACACATGAACAGTCCTTGACTTTAGTACTGCCTCATTCAGAGCCAGGTATAAGAATGCCAATATCTCTGACATTCACCCTTTTTATTTGTCAGCCAGGGCTCCCTAATTGGCGCAGATTAACAGCCCCAGTCAGGGAACTCAAATTCTATGAGGTCCAGCTGCCTGACCTCATTACAATACCTGCTGTTTAGATATTCCTTCTCTCACTTCTCCTCCTGGTCAATATCTTGAACTGAAAATTGATAACCAATTCGCAGGTGTTTAGATTGAGAATAAAAACACAAATACACAGTTGAAATTTGAGGAAGTGAGTCATTGGTAATTGTCATTGAAGGTACGAATAAGGCAGCCACAGCAAAGAAAGAGATAAAGACTTGAATACATACAAAAGCAAACTCACATCAACAGCTTTGTTATCAGATCAGATAAGTAAAAAGATGCATTTACTGTCTGTATTGTTGTAGCACTATTCAGCCATGTTCAATATCATTAAGGTGGGAAGGAGTCCTCCAGGATGGCTCCTGTGTCAATAAAGGTGGGTCCACTGAGATTGCAGCAGCAGAGAAGGAGAGGAGCCTGTCCTCTAATAAATATTTTATTATCTATTCTTTATTGATTCTGTGGTGCCAAAATCCATTTGTTCTCTGAGGATAGATGTTACTTTGAGTTCTTTACATTTTCAGCCCATTACTTTTGCTTGTTTAATATAGCTGTAGATATAGCAGTATGATGGTGAAAATAATTCATTGTAGGGTAGTTCTCATGTATTTCTGCTCAGCCATTTGGACCTGATATCATGGAATTTGGTTGTTTATGGTTGAATTGTGTATTATTACAGAGCGGAGAACACCCAGAAACAGAAACACCCAGAGAAGCTTGCCTCATTATCTGCTAAAGGAAATGGGGAAAATGGTATAACCTGCCTTTCAGCTTCCAATCTGTTATAGCGGAGAAATGAAAGAAATCCCTGACACTCACTTTAGAAGCAGCATGTAACAATTTATTTATCTAACTCTAACAGTGAACAAACTAACAGACCTACTAACAAACCGAACAAATCCCCCTTAACTAGTAACTATTCCCGAACAGAACAAAATTCTAGTGGCATGCTGTTCCAATAAATACAAGCCCCACTTATATAAACCAAAGTAACAATAAAAATAAATTAAAACTTAGACTCTCAAAAGTACAGTCGGGATGCATCTTCCGAATGTTCCGTGGCTTTTCTGCTATTCTTTAGTCAGAAATTCTTTCTTTGTCAAATCCTTGTGTCAGGAATATTAGGTAAGAATGCTGTGGTGCCTTCTAGATCGTGCTTTATGAGACAGCTCAAACATTTCTGTGAGAGCTAGCATTTTACTCTGCTGATGGCAGTTCGCTGTCATACTGATTTAAAAGGAAAACCTCTTCTTATATACCCTTGATGACCTGTCAATTTTCTTATAATAGGATTGGTACTTGGTTGTCAACACCATCAGATTTAAATTTAATTGGGTTTTGGAATCTAGGGCCTGGTTCAAATTAATTGGCTGATATTCCAGCTGTTGCCTTAGCATCAAAACAAGCCTAGGCGGCCAACCATGCAGCCAATTGATACGTATTCAGAACTGTCTGTGCATCCACAGCTGCTTGCATGCGTTATTTTTTGTCTTCAAGCTTAGGAAAGCATGTCACGTCTTAATGGGACCACGCACTCTTCCTCGCTATGATTTTTGCAAAAAAAATTTAACTTTCTGCCTCCTAATTCACAAGTGTTCTTCCCAGCTTTGCAACAATATAATGAAAGTGTTTCATATTCTGCCATCTTTTCCTCTTGAGCCTCCACCTTGTAGAATTTACTGTACAGATACTGGCTATTCAACTCAACGGTCCATGCCATTACTTCTTCTGCACACATGCCTTTTCCCCTCCGTCTCAATTTTTGTATTATTTTTCTCCCACGTATTTATCCTTTTCAATGCACCCATGCTATTCACACGATTGTGAACTTGTACAGCTCTGTTTAGATGATTGCTGAGCAGAGCAAAATGTTCTTGATTGCCTGAGGTAAAAATGGAATAGTAGAGTCAAATGTCATTACAAATATGTAGAATTGACAGAAAATCAGCAAAGTACAAATGGTGATTGACATTATGGCATTTTTGATGAAATAATATTATTGAACCATTTAGAAAGATGCATGTTCAAAGTTATTTGAAAATATGTTTGCGGCTGCATTGGGATGCCCAGCTTGAGCTTTAGGGGTTTTTGTTCTGTACACTATCTTTTCACCAGACAATCAGTCCTTTCAATAAAATATTATTTTGATAGGTAAACCTTTCTTCCGGAAACTGCTGCTGTAGCTATTAGAAATTGGTGGCACATATCTTGTTTGAGCACTTTATTTACTTCGATGTGCTGAGTGCTGTTTGTGCTCCAGATGCAAAAGCAATAGATGAAGATTTGAAAGGATATCTGATTCTTATCTCACCCTATGCTTACAAGATGTTTTCCTTGCTGTTACAAAACAGACAAACTCTGACGGTTGCTAGTTGCATTGGAAGCTGTACTTTCCAGAATGATCTGGTAGGTATAGAATCTTCATTCTGGTATTTGTAAATTGGAGTCAGCCTTTGTTGGTACATTGATTATTGTCGTATGAATCGCGTGATGAGTGAAATGATGCGTCTAATGGAAAAGGCACAACCTAAATAACACAATTACTAAAGTGCTCCATGTGTAGTATAAGTCGGGCATGGCTTTATGACTACCCTGTAATACTGGGCAAAGAAAGTGATGACAACAAAAGGGGGGATTCAGCCAGGTTTGTTGCATCCTTTGTTCACTATTTGCTGCAGGACTATTGCTAAAGAGATTATTAATAGCATGAAAACATTAGACATGGGCATACTGAGAGGTTCACGCAATTTTCACTCTTTCACTCAGTAACCTTCTGAAAATTGCATTCCCATCGTAGAGTAAAAATTATAATATTTTAAATCTGGAGTGTCAAACTCAATTTGTAGAATCATTGACAATGTAAAAGAGGAGGGGAGAGAACATGCACAGAATTAGACATTGCTCTTTAACCTCTGGCATCTAACTTCAGTTCAGCACAGACTGATGAATGAAACTGAAGCAAGATGCTGCAGATATTTTATAAGCACAGTATACTCAGTAGGTAAAGTAGTAGCTGTGGAGAAAGAAACAGAACCATTGTTTCGGTCAATGAATATAATGTATTCCGTATCAGCTACTCTTCAGATTGATGTTATGAAATGAGTTTGGTACAGCATCACAACAGGAACCAGCTGTTGTTTCGCTATCTGGAGAACAGGAGAGCCTACGCTCAGTAATATTGACAAGACTTCTGCACATCAATACTGCATAAATCTTCGGTTGGATCTGTAAGAAAGAGTGGCAATTTATGGTCTTCAGAGTTGGTGCACATACAACTGATTAAATTGTGAACTGGACGAGATCCCTGAAGTGGAATGGACAAAAATTGCCCAAATGCCTATTTATTTTTCCATGCTGAGTTTGTTTTTCAAAATCAATTTCAGCTGAGCTTGCAAGTAACTAACCTACTCTGAACTCTTGGTCTGATGGAAGAATAGAACAGAGGCGTGTGGACGGTTCTCCTTTGAGTATGTTGGCTCCCTTTTAGCTTTGACCGTTGTGTGTTGGTCACCAGCAGAAAACTATTTCTTGTGTCTCCAGGATAGATTTGAGCATACTGTGTGTTTCACCAGTATAGTATGAAGGGGAACATCTTGTTATCATGACCAATTTTTCAGGAGTAATTGTATTACATTGGGTATGGCCAGGAAATAGACTAGTATTTATGTTTCACGGAAAATCCAATAGCAGTCCATGGATACATAGAACAGTATAGCACAGGAATAAGCCCTTCAGCCCACCATGTCTGTGCTGACAATAGTGCCTCTCTGAATTAGTCTCATCTGTCTGCACAGGGTCTGTATTCCTCTATTCCCTGCCTGTTCATGTATCTGCCTAAATGCCTGTTAAACTTTGCTAACATACCTGCTTCTACCGCCTCCCCTGGCATTATGTTCCAGGCACCTAAGACGCTGTGTAAAAAACATCCGTCACACATCTCCTTTAAGTTTCCCCCCTTTCACCTTAAACCTACGCCCCCTCCACTTGGGGGAAAAAAGGGTATCCAACATATCCATGCCTCTCATAATTTTATACACGACAATCAGGTCACCCCTCAGCTCAAATGCTGCAATGAAAACAAGGTCAGAAGTCACACGATACCACGTTATAGTCCAACAGGTGCTCATTTGTCTGGTGGAGCGAAGGGAAGTGCACAAAGACAGAATTTATGGGCAGAGAAATCAAAAGATTGTACAAATGGTGTGATGGGAGTGTCAATAGGCTGAATAATAAGTCTCTGCAGGTGATAAAAAGTGTCAGATGGTGTGAAGACAGGCACAGGATACGACCAATAGCATACCCTTTGTCGTCCAGTACTTCCCTGGGTTGGAGAAACTACACCATGTTCTTCACAGCCTTCAACATGTCATCAAAGATGATGAACATCTCACTAAAATCATACCTACATTTCCACTTCTCGCCTACAAACAACTGCCAAATATTAAACAGACCATGGTTCGCAGCAAACTACCCAGCCTTCGGGACAACATCGACCGCAACATCACACAACCCTACCACGGCAAGCTCTGCAAGACAATGTCTGATCATTGACATGGATACTGCCGTCACGTGGGAACACCACCCACCATGTACACGGCTGATACTCATGTGATTCAGCCATTTCTGTCTACCTCATACGCTGCAGGCAAGGAATACGTGGGGCATGGTATAATGGTGAGACCACGCTGATGCTACAGCAACAGATGAATGGACACTGTGTAACAATCACCAGACAGTCACGTTCCCTCCTAGTCAAGGAACACTTGTGCAGTCAAGGACATTCAGCCTCCCATCTTCGAGTAAGTGACCTCCGAGGCGGCCTTCGAGCTACACAACAACGCAGAATCGCCGAGCAAAAACTGATAGTTTCCATATCCAGGAAGATGGCCTCAACCATGATCTTGGGTTCGTGTTGCGCTACATGTGACCTCACCATACTGTTCTATATCTGTAAAATATTCCTCACTGTCCTGTTTTGACACCATCACCTTAATAACTTGTTATGATCTCTCTACCTTAATTAGTTTGTGCAGATTTGGATTACTTGTTACTTTGGTTAGACCCTCAGAATGTGACTCTTATACCCTATCATGTAATTCCAGCCATTCGGTTTGTCCTGAGGAAGGGTCACCGCACCTGAAGTGTTAATCTGATTTCCCTTCACAGATGCTGCCAGGTGTGGTGAGCTTTTCCAGCAACTTCTGTTTTGGTTTGTTTCTGGCGCCACCTTACTTTTAATTTTTTTTGTAATTATCTCTTTGCCTCAATTAATCAGATTATAGGTCGTCTAACCACTTGATGTTGAGCAGTTAACGTTTTACTCACACTATCTGACACTTGTGATCACCTGCACAGACTTATAATTCAGTCTGTTGATTCTGTATTCACACCATTTGAATGTTTTTTGATGTCTCTGCCTATAAATTATGCACCTGTGTGCTTCTCTTCTCTCCACCTGATGAAGGAGCTGCGCTCCGAAAGCTTGTGATCTCAAATAAACCTGTTGGAGTATAACCTGGTTTTGTGTGACTTCTGACCTTGTCCACCCCAGTTCCACATCGTAGTGAAAACAATCCAAGTTTGTCCAACCTCTCCTTACAGTTAATACACTCCAATCCGGGCAACATCCTGGCAACCTTGCTTTGGACCCTAGATAACAAGCATGGGGCTGGATGAACACAGCAGGTCAAGCAGCATCATAGGAGCAGGAAAACTTGACGTTTCGGGCCTAAACCCTTCATCAGAAATGGACCCTGTTCAAAGCCTCAAAATCCTTCCTGTAGTGTGGTGACCATGACTGAACACAGTACTCCAAATGTGGCCTAGCTAAAGTGTTATATAAGCTTATTTCAGCAGCTAAAATCTGTTGAAAATCACTTTAAAATTATGAGGAGAAAGAATTAATCTAGGATCACACCAGACAAGTGCTCTACTGATCCCACCCCCACCCCAAACTGGATCTCCAGCTTGAGCTTTGATCTTTGCTTAGAATTGATAAACGGATCTGCATAAAAGGTAAATGAAACACTGAGATTTAAAAGTAATTAAAGGATTAGTGAAATTTTCCAAAAGGTCAGAGTTGATATGCTTACATCTGTTTGGTGATAGCAAAATAGTTTAATTATGTAATTGGGTTGAAATGGTATTTTGCATTCTTTTCATGTCACAGTGTAACGCGTGATCAGTTTTTTATTTGAAAGAGGATTGACACCATGATTAGGCGCAGAAATACTTAGATGTGCATATGGGCTGATTACGCATGAATTAATGACAAATCATTTGATGTATTAAACTCTACTCCATCTCCATTTGTCAGTGATGCAAGATGATTTACTTGGTAGCTGATTATTATTTTGGAAGCATCATTAAGTTCTCTACATAAAATACATTGGAGTAAACAAAGGGAGAAGTTAGATTGTAAAGTGGGAAGCCGTGGGTAGCGGTATTGTCGCTACGCTAATAATCTACAAGCCCAGACTGATGTTTGGGATCAAAGCCTACCATGGCAGTGGATAGAATTTAAACTTATTAAATAGGATCTGGTACAGAAAGTCAACCTTAGTGATGGTATTAATGGCAACTATTTCTGATTGCTGAAAGAAACAATCTGGCTGACTAACGTCCTTTAGAGGAGTGAAGAAAATCTGTCGTCCCACTACGCTCTGGCTCATATTTGACTCCATTCCCAACATAACATGATTGACTCTTAACTGCCCTTTGAAATGGTTGAGCAAGAACAATGAGAGATATGCAGGAAATAAATACCCATGTCCCATTAAAGAAAAAAAATTGTCTGAGATGGAATTGAAAATCAGCCACTAAACTATAAAAGGCAGCCAATCCAGTATCACATGTTTTGCATCACCAGCCAAGACTATTTTGTCCCCATTTGTGCCTCTGTGTAACTCCTAGACATCTGCATTGAATCCTGTAACTGGAGGACTAAGTGCAATATCAATTATTGTTGTCAGGATTCCAAGATCACCCATCCTCTGCTGAAATTATTTATGCTCTGCTTGAGATTTGGCTCCACAAGCACTGGTTTTACCTCTAGTATTTTGCTAAATTACAAATGCAGAAACATTGGGCTTCAGAGCAAGAGTAAGCCATTCAGCCCAGGAATGCTCACCATTCGATATGATCATGGCTGATCTGATTGTGGTCTTAATCCACTTTCTTGTTTGCCTCTCATAGCCTTTGACTGGGGGCTGGTTTAGTTCAGTTGGCTGGATAACTCGTTCGCAATACCAAGAATCTATCTATCTCAGCCGTAAATATACACAAGCAGCATAACTGCATTTAGAGTGCAATGTGGATAAGTGATGCGATATAAATTTGTGTTTTTGCTACTCTGCCAAATTGTGCATTCCTGATTGTGGTCATGCCTTTGATCACTGATTGGAGACCAGCTCTTTCTACATGGATACAGAAGGGTTACTGTGGGCTGCTTGTGTACCTTTGATCATCAGCTTGAATAAAATAGAGAGATAGAAGGCATCTTACCAACTTCTTGACCTAGACTAACTTATGGTCTGGGTATAACAAAAAAAATGTGTAATTGGAAAAGAATGAGTTGTGCAAACGAACAGTATCACAAAAGTATTGCTTAAAAACTGAATTCTCCTTGGAAATTGTTGGAATGAAAATTTTCTGCAGTCCACGTTCTGTCTGTCAGACTCTTGAAACCTGCTTCAATCCTAAAGAAATCTCTGCTCAGGGAGGTCATGTATATAAACTGGTTTCTAAAATATGGAAGTCTGACTATCAAATCACAGGTATACCATTCCCAAGAGCACCAGAAGCTGTCTTTTCACCAGAATCTAGATCCTGCTTTTTAAGTGAAATTTAATAGAAATGGACAAAAACATCTCCTCAGCTGCTCTTAATTCAGCAAAAATTGGCAGCTATACTCAGGGGATTCTACAAAATCAGTACGTTAACCTGTGAAATTAAGGTGTTTCTGTAAGATTAAGATGAAAGCATTTTGTTAATGCCAATTCAGTGTGCCAGTTCCTCTAATTGCTGTAGTTCATATTGAGCTCAACTTTTATGGTGCAGTGGTAATGTCCATATCTAGAAGCCAGGATGCCTGGGTTCCACCTGCCGCAGAGGCATGCCATAACATTCCTGAAAAGTTTGATTAAAAACACCGAGAAATGGTGAAAAACTGTAGAGAAAATGTTAATCTTTATGTAATCCTATACTGTACCTGTCCTGGGAATGTTCGATGGGGACAAGGTAGAGAAGCTTTACTCTGTACATAACCCCGAGTTGTCCCTGTTATGCAACTGTTTGATGGAGACAGTGTAGAGGGCAATTTAGTCTACATCTAATCCCGTGTGGTCCCTATCCTAGGAGTGTTTGACAGGACAGTGTAGATGAAGGTTTACTTTGTTGCAATCTTTGCACTTCACCTTTTCAAGGAGTTGTGATTTTTTTACTGCGTGTTGCACCTAAAATAATGTTGCATTTCTGTTGAGAATAAAACTTGTGGAGAAATTTTAAAATAAACAATTGAACGGTTCTTGTGCCTTGCGAATACAATATACTTCAGTGGAGACAATAAAAAAATTAAAATGCAATTCATGTGTTCTAGTTAGATCCATTCATGTTACACATTGGCTCAGTGTTCAACAGTTGTACACAGAATTTTTATTGAGAAATTAATTTTCTAAAAACTGATTTTCCTGGCGCATTTAATTTTAATTATAAAATGTGCAGTTATAACCACACGCTGGAACGTATCCAAAGTATGTTGCAGTATGTGTCTTGCTGTTTTTAAAAATTATGACAACAGTAAATTAATCTTATAAATCTTTGACTCCCTAGCTGCTGAATGAATCCTGACTACTAAGGGAGTAACAAAGTGTAGTGGTGGTTTCATTTCGTCTGAAGTGATGACGAAGAGGAATTGTATGTTGTCAAATTACTGTACTTCCTCATCTTTGTCTGCGATGTGATGGAACCCAGATCAATCGACAGGAGATCCTTCGCGACTTGCAATGTGGCATTAGTTCAATCCTTTAGCAATTTAGTGATATACTGATGCTTCAACCCAAACCAGAACATTCCTGATATCTGTTCTATCCTATGCAGCACCTTGGGCTGATTGCTGAAAAGAAATGAAGAATCTTAACGTTGCTTTTTAAATTGCTGTCTGCAGGCTATAAGCTTAGGACTGTTCTTCATGATTTTATAATGCCATTGTATGATTGAAAAGATAAAATTTATTCAGAGGCCCTTAGGACATAAAGCAAAGTTGAAATTCTACCTTGAAACTGCAACCTGCCCCATCTAATCCAGAGCTATTAATAAGACATAGACTCTGTCCCTCTTTTGGAGAGTCAACATATATTGTTCAAGACTTATTATTGGTTTCTGACATCGCCAGCTAGAAGGTCAAAAGAATAGAGTGGTTCAGAGACAGTGAACGTTTTTTGAGAGAATTTCTTGTTTCTAGTAATCCCACATTTTAAATTGTAACTGTGCCATTTGCTGACCTGCCAACACTGAGGCTGGGGAATAAAACTTAATAAAGCCTTTGAGTTTTTTATTGAACAGTTTGCCCATATGTGCTGTTACAGATAAAGCAAAACAGCAGGTCCCATACAATTGAGGAATATTCCTCAAATATCTAGTTCCTGTCACTGGTTCATTTTTAGATCATTTTCACCTACACATTGGAGGAAAGAAACATTTCAGAAACAGAATAATTTCAGCTTACATACCCATCACTACTAATGAGCTATGTCAGCAACTCACCAACACCAAAAAAACAAGTTGCAAGCATGATGGTGTGCAACACGTCTGCTCACTCTGTAGAACCTAATACAGATTTATATTGAAGGACGCAGCCACCTGAGGCAGCTGTGTAATCTGCTGTCATTCGGGTACTACAGTGCAAATATATTTACAACTGTAAACAAAACAGCAGCCATGGTTCAACTATAAATCAAGCAATTACATACAAATTACAGCACGCAGCAGGTCATTTAGCTCAACAGGTCTGTGCTGGTTCTCCTGAATATTAGTGTTGTTTCTGACCACAGATTCTGTTTGACCTGCTGATTTTTCTGTTTTTAATTTCAGAATTCCAGCATCTGCAATATTTCGCTCTTGTATTAAAGCCCATGTTGCTGTTAATGCTACATATGAGCCTTCTTCCACTTGTCTCACCTCATCCCATGAACATACCTTCTGATCCTTTCCTCCTCATGTGTTCCTGATGAAAGGTCATCCATCTGATTGTTGTGAAGTTGAATAGAGTGTCTGTGGATTGGAAGGCAGAACACTAAAATTGGAGATAATAGGTACTGCAGAAGGTACTAGGTATGTACCTATAGGTACTCTACACTAAAATTGGATGTTTGTAAAATGATACCTGACACTCTGTTTGATGAAATGGTAAAGGAAGAACCTGAGCAGGTAGAGGATCGGGTAGAGGCGTTTAGTTCTGAAAGGGTAATGGAGTTACTACAAAAAAATTGTGACAATGGAAGATTTATATCATAAGGCCTGCTCAGAAAAGGAACCAGAATGTATTCCAGAATGGTATTATATTAAGGATAAAATCTTAAGGCGAAAATGCAGTACTTGGCAGGGTAGTGCAGAGGAGAAATGGGCAGAAGTTCACCAGATTGTGTTGCCGATAGAATACAGACAGGAAGTATTGTGGGTAGCACATGAATTACCTGTAGGAGGTCACTAGGAGTGAGGGAGCCCCAGGTTAAGGTACAGAAGCATTGTTATTGGCCTGGATTACATAACGATGTAGTTGAATGTTGCCGTACCTGTCATACGTGTCAGATGGTAGGAAATCCACAGGCAGTGATAAAACCAGCACCTTTGATGCTAGTTCCAGCATTTGAAGAACCTTTCATGCTGGTTATGATTGATTATG
>JAHRHZ010000082.1:21761038-21776781 GCA_024137785.1 Ginglymostoma cirratum | reverse complement strand
AAACGTCAAGTTTTCCTGCTCCTATGATGCTGCTTGACCTGCTGTGTTCATCCAGCCCCATGCTTGTTTCCTTGACATTGCTCATTTTCTTCCATTTATTGTTTATTCCTTTGTCTTGTTGCACCTCAGATGCATTCCATTTGCAACTTTTTTGTCCACCTAACCAGTCCATTGATATCTTCCTGAAGTTTACAGCTTTCCTCGTGGCTGTCAACTATCAATTTTTCTGTGTCTGAAAACTTCTTTATCATACCTCCACATTTAATTCCAAATCATTAATATTTATCTCAAAAAATATGAGACTAGTACCGAGCCCTGCAGAACCCAACTAGAAACACACAGTCACCTCGCAACATATGTCTTTTGTTTCCTATCACTGAGTTAGTTTATATCCAGCTTGCTTCATTGTCTTAGATCCCATGCATTTTTTTTTGTTTTAAGCAGTGTACTACATGAGATCTTGTAAAATGCGTTGCTAAAACCTGTGTTCATCATGTGTTACAGAGGATGAATTGGTTGAACCATTCTGATAATTAAACCAACACATAAGCCCCAGTCTGTTATGATGGGAGTAGAGGTTCCCTTCTAATAATTACCCCAAAACACCAGAGTAGCTTGCCCCTCTCAATGTAATCTGTTAAAAGAATGGTTAAAAGGAAGAAACTCCCTAATTTACTTTCTAAATAACAAGAAGCAATTTATTTATTTAACTCTGACAATGAACAAATTCACAGAATTACCAACAAACCAAAGAATTCCCCCCCTTCTCCCCTGCCGACTGCTAACTGAACTAAATTCTACTGGAATGTGGTTCAACTAAACGCAAGTCCCACTTATATAAGAGATAGTAGGAACTACCGATGCTGGAGAATCTGAGATAATAAGGTATAGAGCTGGATGAACACAGCAGGCCAAGCAGCATCAGAGGAGCAGGAAAGCTGACGTTTCGGGTCTGGACCCTTCTTCAGAAATGGGGGAGAGGAAGGGGATTCTGAAATAAATAGAGAGGGGGGGGCGATGATGGAGGGTGGATAGTGGAGCAGGTAGGTGGAGAGAAGACGGATAGGTTAAGGAGGCAGGGATGGAGCCAGTAAAGGTGAGTGTAGGTAGGGAGTTGGGATGGACGTTGGTCAGTTGGGAGGGAGAGGCAGGTGGGTAGGAGGGAAGACGTACAGGTCGAGGAGGCGGGGATGAGGCTGGTAGGTAGGAAGTGGGGCCCCACTTGTAAACTTGTCAACCCACAGTACTTGTAAACTTCCAAGCACAGACAAAGCACACTCTCTTAAAGGGACCCTTTTTTCCCCATTATCACTTCGACCAACCGTTCTAACTTCCTGCCTTCCAACTCATGAATACTCTACCTAATTTCTCAACACCATGTGAACTACACAACCGTCCATCAATTTTCCTTCCTACTGTTTCATGGCTGCTGTGGTACAGGAATATTGTAAACTTTACCTTGACCTGATTTGAAAAATCAGTAGAAGTTCTGGCTAACAATGTTATAAATGATCGTCCTTTTAGGAATTAACCCAGAGGACAATTTCAAGTCAACCTGCTTAGAGATGTTTTTACACACCTCTGAAGCAGGAGGTACTTAAACCTGGGTCTATCAGTCCAGGGGTAGGGACACTTCAACTGCACCACAAGAATCTGTAAAGATTTAGCCAGGAACATTTTTTTAAAATTATCTCATTTTTAAAATCAACCAGTTCAGAAAGGTTATTACACACCTCTGGAACAGCTAGGACTTCAACCTGGGTCTCTTGATCCTGCCCAGTTACAAACCAGGACCTTTCGCGTGTGAGGCGAATGCAATAACCCCTGAACTACAGAAACACTAAATTCTACACAGACAGTCACCCAAGGCTGGGATGAATCTTGGATCTCTGAGGCGGTAGTGCTAACCACTGAGCCACTGTGCCACCAGAATTAGCCAGGAAATGTTCCACAGATAATGGAGAGCAGCTGAGCCTCAATGGAGCAAGAATCAATTGTCATTATCTGTGGCTGTCATTGACGATTAATAAATGGGACTGTTTTAAAAAGGGCTGATTTTCCATTGGTGACATGGTTGACTTAGTGACTGATGGTTTATTTAAGAAAAAGCCCAGTTTTCTCCAGTGACTAAGGTTGGTTAGGAAGGGGAGAGAGCAGAGTAGACTTTGTACTGATCTATGAAATGTGAATAAACAATTATGGAAGACAGGCGGCTTCCTGCTTTGATAAATGGATAACTAGTAATGTAACACCATGAATGTATTGCTAAACTTTCCATGATTCACTGTCGTCCTTGTCCTGCCACCTGCCCCTGTTATAACTCTTTCTGACCGTGGTAGCCAAAACACATACAAAGGTGTTCTGTGTGCCTGTCAGGACATGGAATGATGGGCAATTTATGTTAATTAAGTAGAATTTCAAACTATTTTGGAGACGTTTAGGATGTGTGGGCACTAAATGCAGATGAGAACTAACATGATGAGGTGACCATTGAAATGACTGAGCATGAGAAAGCATTCCTTGGAGTGCTTAAAGGAAGGAAAATTTCAAAGATATCTCAGTGAGTGATTTTTTTCATTGTATAAGGGTGGGATGGGTGACAGAGAATAAAGTGGGAAGGGTAAAAGAAAGAGCGAATGTTGGAGCAATAGAGGTGTTGCCAAAATGTAGTTTGATGATGAGAGCCATACTGCCATTGTGAGTGTTGTGGTGGACCAAGAAGTAGAAGGCATCGAATGGCGGGAGAGTGCATTTATGGAGAAGGTGTCATCACTTCTTGCCAGGATTCTGTGAAGGCCATGATTATTAGGTGCCTAAAAATCCAAGTACATCTGAAATATTCCCCGCAGACACAGACCTAAGGTGAAAAACTCTGGCTCGCTCACTTTGTGTAGTATCACTCTTGAACAGAGAGAGATCTAAAAGTGAATGCTGGCACAGGTGTTGAGGACTTGAGAATAGCAGCTGTTATCCTGATGCCTGAAAGAAAAGCAAACTTGGGAATTATAGACCAGTTAGCTGAGCATGTAATAGGTAGTGTGCCTGAGAGCATTAGAGTATGCTGCCAATTTTAATTTAAAGAGCATAGAGGCCTAAAGGAGCAATTGGCATTGATTTAGAAGTAATAGTTCATGCCTTGCTATCTGGTTAATGTAATTTGCTTGATTGTTTTTTGTAGAAAGTATTTGGTAACATTCCAGAGATAGGACTTCAATTGTAGAGTAAACGTGTGCCTTTAACGGGAATTGTGCCACCTGGGCTAGCAATGAGATTGAAAATAGGAATCAAATGCTGGTGACAAATGGAAAATATTCAGTCTGGGCACCCATGATTTGTGAAATTCATCACAGGCATACTCCAGACCTCCTGCTGCTCTCCATTTTGTGAACATTATTTGTAGCACTGTAAAATGTGCTGATTTTATGAAAGTAGGTGATGCAAGCAAAAGAGACACCATTCAAAGACCGGAGCCATTAAATAGCTGCACTAAGAATGTTGGATGGATTTTAATATAGATAAGTATATGTAATACAGTTTGGAAGAGAAATATATTATAAGAAAGGTGAGTCCATTAGCAGTGATGGAACGGTTTGGAAGCAGGTCTGAATATTGCAACCAGGGCCTGAAACAATTAATCAGATGGGCTAAGAAATGTTAAATTGATTTTAATTTAGATAAAGGTTTAGTAATGTACGTTGGAAGATAAACATAAGTAGAACAGAAGGGTGCCCATTAGTAATGATCAAAAAAGGAAATGTTTTGGGTTTAATTATTGATGCGTGAAAGACTCTTGTTAGTATTTCTCAGACTGGGATGTTGTCATAAATCGCAAGTCAAGTCTTCTTCAAAACTGAAATAAGGATTTGACAACTCTGGTGTATGGCCAAAATTCTGCAGGCAGTGAGAGTAAAAGATGTCAAGCACATTTTGCTTTTCGGATTGTAATATTCTTTAATTGCAGATGTCAGCTTACTAACTGACAAAATTCTAACGGCCACCTGGTCCAAAATGTGTTCTTAAGAAATTGATCATTCTGGCTGTGTTCTGCCTCATCTGTCCTTTGAGGGTTGCGCAAACTAATCGTACTGGATACTTGCCCGCCAACAGTCTGATTCCATTGTGTATAAGAGTGTTGTTTCATCATTGGTTAGCTGGAAAGAGACAGGATCAGTTGTCTCAAAAGTTAATATGCATTCTTTTCCAAAATATCCCCTAGGTGGCTGAGATACCCTGCAGAACTTGAATAAACCTTTTAAAGCTTATTTAAAGAGCAACTTCTATAACCCACTATATTACACAATGGCATGAAGGGGCTAGTGAGGAATAGATATTGAGACCTCTCAAAGAAAAGTTAACTTTTCCACTGTAAAATGTGAGACACCAACAGGTTTTGAAAGCAAATATGCCTGTGACTTGAGATCTGCAGTGATGTGTCTTCAAACTTTATTGATTCAGAAGAGCTTGTGGTTCCTAATATTTCACTGACTGGAATCCCTTTGACAGTGAAGTTTTGTGATGAAATCGCAGTTTGTGTTTGGCTAAAAGCCGACCCTATTGATTTTGTAAAAATTGTTGAAAGGTCAAGGTTTGTTGTGGGAGAGAGAAAAATGAAACTGGAAGCCAAGATCTATCAAAAGCTGTCTCCTTTTTGGAAAATTGTGCACGGAAGCACCGTTATTAGTATTTGGCCAGACTTTTTTTTTCCCTGTTCCTGCCACATTTGTGATAATTCTAGTGACCATTGACTGAGGACAATGCATCATTACCCAAGTTATTTACAATCCTTTTCATTAGAGAAAAGAGAAGATTTGGACATGACCTTAGTGATGTTCATAAAGTGATGAATAGATTGGTCAGGGTAGATGTAGGCAGTTTGTTTCCCCCTGTGGGAGAATCCAAACCTAATTCTAGGTTCTTACTAATCAATCCAATCGGGAATTAAGGAGAAATGTCTCAGTGAGAGTGGATACATTGTGGCTAAGGTGATAATTTAGATATTTACACAAAGAAACTAGATGACAACATGAGTATAAAAGGAATCGAAAAGTGTTGAAAGGTTGAGAAGAGATAGATGGAAGGTGATAAAAGATGTGTGTAGAATAAACACTAGCTTGAATGGATTGGGATCTTTACCCTGTTTTTGGGCTGTGTATTCTATGTGGAAAAGAAAGTTACCATTAAAGAAGTAAGTAAACCTTAAAACAAATCTGGTTTTTCATTGTCTTTTTCATGGTCTTTTTGTTGAGGAATTTGAGATGAGGAACGGAACACGTTGTACTGATCTAGAGGCTGTTTGTGCTGTTAGGCCCAAAGCAATTACTTGGACTACCCTGCCAGAGTTACTCAGTTGGTGAAAGGATTGGAGAACAGAATCTGGAGCTGTCTTACACCCCACTCAATTTGGTGGTCTGACCAGCCAGGCCACATACACCTTAAATAATAGTTACTTTATTTGGATATTAGAGGGTCAAAAGGGTGACTATTGCCCTTGGAACTGTATCCCTTTGTGAGGTGGTTGAAGGTGAGATTTATGATTATATGAAAAATGATGGACAGGAAAAGTCTAATTGACCAATTTAGGCAGTCCAGTATAATTGGGGTTATGTGTGCCTCACAAAAATATACAATCCACACTCCATCAGATTGGGTTGGAAGCTTGCACCAAAATGGAAGAACTCCACTTTGACACCCTTAGGCATTAAACATAACCCAAATCGGTCAGTTCTGAGGAAGGGTCACTCAACCAGAAATGTTAACTCTGATCTCTCTCCATAAGTGCTGTCAGACCTGCTGAGCTTTTCCAGCAATTTCTGTTTTTATTCCAAGTCATGCTAGCCCTGATTACTATGAGATAATACCACCCTCTTGTAGAGCGTGACCTCTGTTCCTGTCAGAAACAGGTCCGATTCACGTTTGAGTGAATTCAGCAAATATTCATTCAATGCACACTATAAGAACCAATTATATAGGTCCACAATTCTATATGTTATCAAGCAGAGGTTGATCCCACACTGATAACTAAAAGCAAAACACCCAGAGAAGCTCGATTTGCCTCATACTTGGTTAAAGAAAGTGTGAAAGGTGGTGTAACCTGCCTCTCACCCTCCAATCTGTTATAAAAGAGTGGCTAAATGAGAGAAATCCCCAATACTCACTTTATAATCAACAAGTAACAATTTTATTATCTAACTCCAACAATAAACAAATTAGCAGAACTACTGACAAACCAAACAATTCCCCCTTAACTACTAACTATTCCCAAATAAAACAAAGTTCTAATGGTATGCTGTTCCAATAAATGCAAGTCCCATTTATATAAACCAAAGTAATAAAAATAATTAAAACTTAATCTCTTGAAATTACAGCTAGATACGTCTTCCAGAATGTCCTTTGCCTTCTCCGCTGTTTTCCAGTCAGGAATACCTTTCTCCGTTGAATTCCTCTGTCAGGAATACCCTTCTCCATCTAATTCTTGTACCAGGAATATTAACTAAGAGTGCTGTAGTACCTTTATTTAGATGGTGCTAACTCTGAGAGCTCAGAGATTTTTGTGAGAGCCAGTGACTTTCTCGTTCGAGCTATTGGCTGTTGAGAGCTGTTCCCTTAACAGATGGCAGTTGCTCTAACACTGATTTTAGAATGCCCTTTTCTTTAATACCCTTGATGACCTATCGATTTCTTACAATAGGATTGGTCCTAGGTTGTCAAAATGGTCAGATTTAAATTTAATTGGGTTTTGGCATCTAGGGCCTGGTTTAAATTAATCGGCTAAATTCAAACGCCTGTTGTCTTGCTAAAAATGAAGCTTTGCAGTGTAGCCTCTCTGTGCATCTGTTGTTGCCTGCGCAGTTTTCTTTTTAATTTCTGAAAGCCTAAAAAAAGTCATCTTTTTAAAGGGACCATGCACTCTTCCCCCATTATCATTTTACAAACATCAAATCCTATCATCCTTCCTTCCAATCCACAAGTACTATACCAACTTCGCAACATATGTGAATAGAACTATGCACTTTCATTTAACCTACTTCAGCCTTTACATGACAAGCAACATTTTTCTGAAAAAGTACAATGATTTTCAAGTGGCTGTTAAAGAACCCAGGCAGCATTCTCGACATCACTACAGGTCAATTTGGACTTCCCTGTAAAGCCTAAATCCCACCACTTACCCACTCGGTCTCTCCCAAAACAGTTGAGTTTTATAGAGTCTAAAGCAATGCAGCACGGAAACAGACCCTTTGGTCCAGCCAGTCCATGCCGACCATAATGCAAATGAAACTAGTCCCACCTGCTTGCACCTGGCTCATATCCCTCCAAACATTTCCTATTCACATACTTATCTCAATGACTTTTAAGTGTTACAACTGTAGCCACATTCACCATTTCCTCGGGAAGTTCATTCCACACATGAACCACTCTCTGTGTAAAATAATTGCCCTTCATGTCTTTTCTTAAATCTTTCTCCTCTCACCTTAAAAATATGCCCCCTTGTCTTGAAATCTCCCACCCTAGGGAAAAGACAACTACCATTAACTCTATCTATACCCTTCATTATTTTATAACCTTCTGTAAGGTCGCCTCTCAACCTCCTACACTCCAGTGAAAAAAGTCCCAGCCTGTCCAGCCTCTCATTATAATTCAAACCATCCTTTCCTGGCAACGTCCTGGTAAACCTCTTCTAACACTCTCCAGCTTAATTATATCCTTCCTATAACAGGGTGACCAGAACTGTACACAGTGCTCCAGAAGAGGCCTAATCAACGTCTTGTACAACCTCAACATAACATCCCAACTCCTATCCTCAAAAGTCTGAGTAATGAAGGCAAACGTGCTAAATGCCTTCTTTTCTACCTTATCTATATATGATGCAAACTTCAAAGAATTATGGAGCTGAACCCCTAGGTCTCTGTTCTACAACACTGCCCAAGGCCTACTTTTAATTGTATAAGTCTTGTCTTTTCTTTTTGACAAAATGTAATACCTCACATTAACCCAAATTAAACTACGTTTGCCACTTTTTAGCCCATTGACCCAATTGATCAAGATCTCTTTGTAATCTTAGGTAATATTTTTAACTGTCCACTATACCACCAATCTTGGTGTCATCCACAAACTTACTAACCATGCTTTCTATGTTCTCATCTAAATCATTTATATAAATGACAAACAGAAGTGGATCCTGTAGCAATCCCTGTGGAACACCGGTGGCCATAGGTCTCCACTCTGAACAAAACAGCCCTCCACCATTACTCTCTGTCTCCTGTTGTTAAGCCACTTTTGTGTCCAATCTCTGGCTGAGATCAGGATCTTGATGTATGTGTTTGTGTTTGGGCATGATTGTGTTCATCTGTGTGAATGCTTGACAATGCATTGTCCCTGCGTTTATGAGTGCATAACTGTCTAAGACCTGGTACGGATCCTTGTGTGTAAGGCAGTTATCCTTCCAACTCTTCTATATGGCTCCAAAACTTGGACTATGGATAGATGCCACCTCTTTTCTTTCTCGCCTGGCTTTCAGTTTGAATGTAAATTGCTAGCATTTTATTTAAGGCGGTGTCTCACTTTTGCGTCTCAGCATGGTTCAGTTGGCATAACGCTTACCTCTGAGTTAGACTGTGGTGCGTTCAAGTCCCTCTCCAAGACTTTAGTGTAGCAATCCAGGCTGATATTAGATTACAAATGGTTCACTCTCGTTAGCTAAATGCACAATTGCCAATGATGTGGAATATGTAAGAGAATCCACAATTGGAGGAGGTCAGAGCTCACAGACAGCTGTAGATCCAGAGGATGTTACAGGAACAGCAAAGCAATGGTGTATAATGGATAAGTCATTTGCAATTTAACAGCTAAAACGAGCCACAGTGCCTTGTTAATATTGGAAATATTGAGTTTTTATTCTGGTTTTCATCTGAGGATCTTGTGTCCTAGTGGTGCAGCTATGACCTGTTCGCACCCCACCTGCCAAAGAACTGTATCATAATGTGTCTAAGCAAGTTCATTAAAGCTAATTTTTCTGGTTCCTCCTTTTTTTTAGCTTGTTGTCCTCTTCAGATACTGTGTAATGTTGCTTGTTATGTATCCACACCAGTATTAAAAGCTCCAGTGTAATCTCTACTGTGAAATGATAATCAGAACACATTTAAGAATGTGAGTCGTATAAAAATGTTACCATTTCTGTTGGAACATATTCAGTCTTAAATTGAGTTCTGTTGTGAAATAAAACAAAATCAGTCTCCTCTGACTTTGGTGTCAATGTTAGATTTGGAGTTTCTGAGCGATCAGGAGCTCATCTGCTTCTATTTAAGAGAAAATCGTTGTTGTTCGGAAATGTGCGTATTATCAATCAGAGAGTTATTGTCTACCAATCGCAGTAATATAACTGGGATTTGGGAGAGGCACAGACATGGTCCCTGGTGTAATCACAGCACAGACATCACTGGCTGGTGGTAATTCACATATCTTGAGCTGGGAATTGGTTGTTCTTGGGGTCACAGCAGAACTTTCAGTTAGAGTAATTTTTTTTTACATTTTACAATAATGTCAAACATTTGTTTTTGTTTCTCTAGAGTGTTTAGTGGAGATGCACAAGGAATGTTTTGGTCATAGAATGTGGCTGAACCATACGTCTGCTTTTGATATTGCAGAACCACAAAGTGTTGGTGTACCTCAAAGTGTTTTCAGGTTCACTGACAACAATCTTTTTGTAGCTTAATTTCGCTTCTGCTGTTGTCCATTGCTCCTTCTGCCATGTAACTCGAGTCAGTCATAAATTAGATTTTTATAAACTGAGAATTTTTTTCACTTTTGCAGTTAAAAATTATTGAAAGGAATTCGATGCAGGATCCAGAGTAGTGGAGTGCTGTATTTGCTGTGGGGCTACGGGAGGAATCTTCACCCCAGTGACATGTAGGTTCATTATCATTCTGGCATGTTAATATGGGTACTTCCTGCAAGTTCTGACTGCAATTTTAAATTCATACGTCCTCTGCACAGGTTTACAGGATCTGGACAAATGGCAGTAAAACTTTTAGTTACAAGTCACAGGTATATGTCACAGGGCTAGTAACAGCCAAGGTATCTTGATATGAAGAAAGACTCATCACTTCCAGCTGCTGTTCTTCTTTCTTCTGGGAAGTGGTTTGCTGAGGATTGTTGAAGTGACAGATGTAAAAATTTGGAGGTGTTCTCAAAAGAAAGCTTCAGAATGCATGGCTGCAATGGTTGCTTTAGACCTTGTATGTGGAACCCAATTACCATTTACAGCAGGAAATGCTGGGACCTGCAGCTAGACAATGCTGTTTGTGTATACAGGCAGCACTTCCACTTCCCTGTCCTCTTAGAAAAGCAGCATCTCCAGAGGCTAGGATTATCACATCAGATGGCTGCAGACCTTCCAGAATGTTTTTCAACTCAAATAGTCAACCAGGTTGGAACTAGAGCTTAGTCATAGGATCATAGGGATATACAGCACGGAAACAGACTCTTTAGTTCAACTCATCCATGCCAGATATCCTGTATAAATCTAGTCCCATTTGCCAGCATTTGGCCCATATCCCTATAAACCTTTCCTATTCATTTACCCATATAGATGCCTTTTAAATGTTGTCATTGCACTAGCCTCCACCACTTCCTCTGGCAGCTCATTCCATACACGCACTACCCTCTGCGTGAAAAAGTTGTCCCTCAGGTCCCTTTTATACCTTTCCCTCTCACCTTAAACCTATGCCCTCTAGTTCTGGACTCACCCACCCCAGGGAAAGTACCTTGTCTATTTACCCTATCTATGCCCATCATGATTTTATAAACCTCTGTAAGGTCACCCCTCAGCTTCTGACAGTCCAGGGAAAATAGCCCCAGACTGTTCAGCCTCTCCCTATAACTCAAACCCTCCAAGCCTGAAAACATCCTTGTAAATCTTTTCTGAACCCTTCCTAGTTTCGCAACATCCTTCCTACAGGAGGGAGACCAGTATTGCACACAATACTCGAAAAGTGGCCTAACCAATGTCCTGTACAGCCACAACATGACCTCCTAATTCCTATACTCAATGCACTGACCAATAAAGGCAAGCGTACCAAACACCTTCTTCACCACCCTGTCTACCTGCGACTCCACTTTCACGGAAATATGAACCTACACTACAAAGTCTCTTTGTTCAGCCAGACTCCCCAGGACCTTACCATTAAGTGTATATGTCCTGCCCTGATTTGCCTTTCCAAAATGCAGCACCTCACATTTATCCCAACTAAACTCCATCTGCCATTCCTCAGCCCATTGCCCCATCCGATCAAGGTCCCGTCATACTCTGAGGTAACCTTCTTCGCTGTCCACTGTACCTCCAATTTTGGTGTCACCTGGAAACTTACTAACCATACCTCCTATATTCACAGCCAAATCATTTATATAACTGAGAGAAACAATGCATCTTACAAAGAAGACGCATTACATTTTGTGCTCCTTCAAACCAGCAACCACAGTTTCAGCCTATTTCTATGAACACAGGTGATTGCCTGTAACAGCGGAAGTATATGGTATTTCCATATCAATTGCTGAAGGTGCTGTGAAATGGTTTTGACTCTGACTTTCTCTAAGTTCACAGTATCGCATAGTACTGATAGAGGTCATCATGCCTGCCTAATTAATGTTTATCCCAATAACTGTGTAGATTTTTCATTCCCTCCCAGTGTTTATGCAGTTCCCTTTGAAAGTTATGAATGAACCCATTTTCACTGCCTTTTCGGACCGTGGATTCCAGATTATAACAACTTGTAGAATAAAAATGTTCCGTCTGATTCTCGTCTAGTGACCCTAAATCCTTGTATTCTGGTCATCGATGGTTATGCTGCTGGAAACTTTGCTCAAAAACTATTCACAATTTTCAGCATCTCTATTAAATTTCCTCTTATCCTTCTCTGCATAAGGAGAACAAGCCCAGCTTCTGCAGTTTCACTGAGGACTGAAATCTCTCACTCCAAGTTTCATTTTGATATATATCCCCTGCAACACCTACAGTCTCTTGACAGATAAATGTCAGATAAATGAATAAAATAATTTCAGCAATTTCAGGGCCATTATTGTATTCAATATTTAACCCTACAGTTACTCGATCCAGTGGTAATTCTCAACACAAAGATTTCTATAGGCAGCTTCTATGCTGCATCAAATTTTATTTCTTCCAAAGGTTCACTTGTGTTCCGAGTTATCAGTCATTCAATTAGTCATGCCAGATAAACTGGTTATTATGCATTCTCCATCTCCCTTAATTGCTTTATAAAGACAGCACAGGCGTAATATATTTAACAAGTGATTAAGATGTGGTGTCTAGTGATAGAATGACCAGTGTTCATCATTTAAGGCAGTCTTATTCAGTGGAAATTGCTGACTAGCCAGAAGTGTAGCCAGGAATACTGTTTTAACCACAAGCTTCACTTTTAGTGGAAATTGTTTGATTTGTATTCAACAAATGTAATGAAATATAGTTCATATGTGCCTTGGACAATATATATCTCTCAACCAGCATCTCTAAAAGACATTAGCAAATGGATATTATTACGATTTGTGGGAACTTGCCATATGGAAATTGATTGTGTCTTCCCTGCATTATAATATGACTGCATTTCAGAACTATTTTGTTCACTGTAAAGCTTTTAGAAAACACTCACTCTGCTCTTAATCTTTCCATTTGACTAATAAACACTTAAAAAGGTTAAAGTTCACATGCACATACTGTGGAAATGAGTATTGACTGTCCATTGTTTAATTTACACTTACTATTTAGAAACATAGTTAACCCCCCATTTGGGTTTTCAATTAATTAAATGGGGTCAATCAACTAGATAACACGGGCTTAAGACTAGGATCCATGTCATGGTGTAACCTTGGAACCACATATATTAATATTAGGTTTACTGCAGGTCATCTTGTTTCTACTCAAGATGCAACTGTCACATGGCAAACTGCTGGGCTGCTGTATCTGCACTTGTAGTAAAATATTTGCATTTACCCCCAGCTGTGAAACTAACAAAGCATCATGTTCTCACTTACAGGGATACGATTTCAAATTTCAAATACTTAAGAGAATAATTTGACCAGTAGTGAGGCATAGTGTAAAACTGCAAAGCAAACCAGCATGTGAGAAATATGAACATCATTAGGATGGAATTGCCTGGGATTTTGAAGCCGAATTATTAGAGTTTAGAAGCCTGCAGGTTAGATACCCACAGCTTAAGGTATTTTTTACATGCTGTCAGGTTAATGCTGTTTAATGTTCGAATGTAAGCTGAAACTGCTGATTCCTTTGCAAGGAGTAAGCTCCTAGCTTATCAAAGTTATTGGAGATCCAGTTAATTGCTAATTATTCAACCATTTCATCATTCAAACCGTGCTGAGTTGTTTGTGTTTTGTCCCAGGGTGATGGCCTTTTTCAAAGATGAAACTGTTTAATCTGGATTCTGTCACTGCCTCAATTGAGTCTCTGTTTAAGCTGGGTAGTTGGCATTCAGCATGAATGTACAGTGCAGCCCATGTGGGCCCTTCTGTTGGGACCATATTGTTAGAAACTCAGTGTTATAAAGTGCCTATAAATTCAGGCATATTTCCTTCTCATATAGTCAGGTATTTTTGAAGAAAACACTAGATTTTAAATACTTCTTGTAATCTTTTAATTACATGTGTTATTTCACCCACAAATCATGGTAGCAACCCAAAAAACAGTGGCAGTAGATTTCTCAGTTCAAATCCGGACGTGAGGATAGTTGATACACCACTGTCACTTTTTTGTCATTCAAATTCATGTGCACAGTTTGAAATGATGCTGTTTGTCCCTTATCTTTCCCACACAATGGACTGGATTTTCCAAGGAATGGTGATGTCATGCACTCTGACTCTTCTTTGCTGTGAAAGGAGGGGCTCTGCACTTCTGAGAAGAGATTCCAGTCAGGGATTCTTCAGAAATATGGAGCCATACTTCCATTAGGACAATTCTGTCCAAGTGCAGAACTACTAGGGGAAGGCAAACTGCAGGCAGTTGCCATACCCTGAAGTTACTGTGAAGATCCTGAATCACAAACCACCACTTTGACAGCTGCTGTCAAACAATAAGTGCACAAAATAAATGTAATGTTCGGGTGCTAGGAGGCTAGCGTGCCAGAAGGGTAGTTGGATAGAGTGCCAGGTGAATCAGGTGCCTGCTGGTAATATGTTAGACAAATAGGGTGCTGGTTGGGTAGTGGGTAGGATAGTGGAGGGGTACAGTGCTGATGGGTAGTGGTTAGGATGCTAAATAAGTGGGAAAGGTACCAGGGTGGTAGGTAAGTAGGTGTCAATGGGCACAGTGCCGGGTAGGTCGGATGGCAATTGGATAAGGTGCTAGGGTTTCAAGGTGGCAAAGAGACCAGATAAATGATGCAGTGTTTATAATAGGTTGGGGTGGATGGGAGAAATTGGGTCTGGGAGGTAGAGGGAATGTGGGTTTAAATCAGCAGCAGGGTCAGGGGTTTGGATGAAAAGCAGGGTAAGGCATGGTTGAATACAGAACAGCAGAAGGGGAAACATGCCCAGTGGCAGAAGAAAAGTGGTTGTATGCAGAGCATGGGAAGAAGGGCAAAGGTCAGCCAACAGGGTAAGGAGTTTGTATATACAATGGCGTAAGGGGGAAATATGCTAAGTGGTGGGGAAATGGAGTTTAGGTGCAGAGATAGAGAAGGGTGTAACAGATCCCAGGAGATGTCTGGTCAGGGTCTGGGGCTGTAAAAAGTCTGGCAGAGGTTTGGTTGGAGTGTGTGATGTAAGTATGGGGTCAGTTGAATAGTTACTCAGGAGTTAGGTATTTAATAGTTTAACTTCAGCTGAGTAATTATTTCTTAATTTTATCAAAACCCTCCAAATTTTCCAGTTTTAAATGGAGACTTTCGGAAGTCTTCAGATGTAGAGGTATTGCTCAACTGAGCCTTCAATTCCCAAAACTATTCTTCTGGAGTCTGCTATGATGGGGATTCATCAGGGTTCTCATGCTCAATTCCCTGCAATAACATCTGTCGGGTCATGGAAAAGTCTGGATAACTGTGTATTGTGCTCAGACTGGCCCCACTTTGCCTGTATTCCTTATTACAAACAGACCTAACTTGTATTGAACCAACGAGATTGTAACCCATGTACATGTAGACTCAATTCCCTCTTTATATTGTTCCTTTCACTGATTTCCCAGCTCTCTCATGTACACAGCACTCTTGAAGGTTTATAACCCTTGTCGTTACGATCCTTCAGTAGCTTTCTGCCTGCTAATGTATCAGTTTCAGAAATGGTGCCTTGATCCACAAGCTTTTGATCTCTGGAACATTTTCCAACCCTTAAGCCTAGCACTTACTGTCTGCTATTCTGACTCAGGTTTATCATCATCATCATTCCTTTATCACTAACATAACATTAAATGTCAGTACCCTAGAATTCCCTCCTTGAACACCATTGCTTTATTGAGTCTCTTATCTGCTCCTAAACCCCTTCTTTGAAACTTGATGTTTCACCATATTTCATGCAGCTGTTAGATTCTCTCCTCCTTCCTACTCGGCACAAGTGTGTGTGTTTGTGTGTTTGTGTGTGTGTGTGTATGCATGTCCGTGTGTGTGTGAGATGTGCGTGCATGTATGAGAGGGTGTTTGTGTACATATCTGTGAGTGTGCATGTGAGAGTGTGTGCGTGCACGTGTGTGTGTGTGTGTGTGTGTGTGTGTGTGTGTGTGTGTGTGTGTG
>JAHRHZ010000082.1:21718215-21761028 GCA_024137785.1 Ginglymostoma cirratum | reverse complement strand
TGTGTGTGTGTGTGTGTGTGTGTGTGTGTGTGTGTGTGTGTGTGTGTTTACACGTGCATATTGATGCATTTAAAGGGAAGCCAAATAAAATACTCAAGGAGTAAAAGGATATGCTGACAGGCTGACTTGATGACAATTACTGTAGGAAGAAGCTAATAAATATTGGGCAAACAGGGTTGAATGGCCTGTTCTGTGTTGTAGATTCTGTGTAGTTCCGGTTTACATAAGATCAGTAGTCTGAGCCTGGCCCTGGGTTTAAATTTGTTAGGTAAATGATTCTCCATGTTACCAACCAGCATTCTAAATGATGAATAGAAGAGGATAAATGTTACTCATTGCCAACCCTCTTCAGTAATCATTCTGATAGGTAATGTCCTTGCTTCTAAACAATTCAAAGCATTGATTCATTCATTTAGTTCTGCTCCAAATGTGAGGTGATGCACTTGGACAGGACAAACAAGGCAAGAGAATGCATGGTAAACATTCAGACCCTAGGAAGCAGCATACATCAGAGGGACCTTGTGTACGTCCACTGGTCTCTAGGGTGTTAGGACAGGTGGATAAAGTAGTTAAGAAGGCAAATGATATACAGGAGATAACAAGGTGTAGAGCTGGATGAACACAGCAGGCCAGGCAAACATCAGAGGAGCAGAAAAGCTGACATTTCGGGCCTGGAGCTTTCTTCAGAAATGAAGAAGGGTCCCAACCCGAAACGTCAGCTTTCCTGCTTCTCTGATGCTGCTTGGCCTGCTGTGTTCATCTAGCTCTACACCTTGTTATCTCAGACTTCAGCATCGGCAGTTTCTACTATCTCTAAATGATATGCATGCCTTTATTAGTTGAGGCATAGAGTTTAAGATCAGGGAGGTTACGCTGGAATTGTATAGTGCATTAATTAGAATATCAGGTGAGTTCTGGAGTCCACATTATGGGAGGGATATGATTGCCCTGGAGCGGGTACAGAGCAGATTAACCAGGATGTCGTATGGGCAGGAGAGTTTCAGTTATAAAGAGAGATTGGACAGATTGGAGTCGTTCTCCTTAGAGCAGAGGAGATTGAGATGTATATATTAATATAGGGCATACATAGGGTAGACAGGGAGAAACTTTTCCTCTTAAGAAATACTAAAATGTGCATTTGCGATGCCAAGGCATACAAGGCCAAGTGCTGCAAAATGGGATTAGAATAGTTAGGTGATTGTTTTTGACTGGCACAGATGCAGTGGGCTATAGGGTATTTTTCTGTGCAGTAGATCTCTATAACTTTATTACTATGACCAAGAGGTTTCTCACTATTCATTGATGCTTCATTAACAGGAGAGAACAGGAAGAAGCTGAACTAGGTTTTTCTTAGTCTTTGGGAAACAATGTGCAAGTCCTTCTCTGCATTAGATTGCTGTAACATGATAAACATTTTTCAGCCCACACCAGGCCAATTGTTCTCACCCATCCAGTTGTTTCTAAATAGATTTGAAATTATTCTAACCAGAGCTACATTGATCAGGATCGTGCAGTATGTAGGAGGAAAGGTAAGTATTGCACTGTCCAATGCTTCATACACTCAGATCAAACACTGTTTTTCTACTCTCAGGACGTTGATTAACTTTTGTACTTTTGGGAGCATGTCCACTGCTGCATTTTATCCTGCCGTTTGCAGGCTTGAAAATAGATGGTCCATGATGTGAACTGCAACTTATATAACTCTTTGAAACATGCAGCCAGAAAACTAAATATCTAAACTGCTTTCTCTGGAACTGGTATGAAAGCAGCATCTCCCTCCCTCAGAAGTAGCACAAACATGGGCACACTTGGGAATGGATCTCTTACTTTCCTTTCTCTTCTTTTCCTCTTTTTTTTAAGCTGTGGAAATAACAGAGGCGATTGCAGAAGTTTCCTGTCTTCGTGCCCTGCGGTTAGAAGGGAACACTGTGGGTGTCGAAGCTGCAAAGGCTATTGCTGAAAGCTTATCCAAGAGGCCGGAATTGAAGGTGCTTCTCATGTTTTGTTAATTAATTTCCATTTGTTTCCACACCGTATATAACAGAATGGATTTCTGCTTTGTTCTAGCTCCCAAGGTTGTGTGGAATGTTTCACTGTGTTAAATGTTCCTCAGCTTCTGAATATACATTAGGCTTCATATTGCCATCCCTGGTTCAACACCGTGTAAAGATTTGTAGCACATTTTTTGAGCAAGTCCCTCTTGGGAGAATATGTGCAGCTTGTTCCAAATTTTATTTTAAAAAGCCAATATCATTTTCTGAGTTTCAAAATAAAAATATCTTACCCATTGGATAGAGTATCTGCACACTACAGCTGGTACTTAGCAGTTTGTCAAGTTTGCAATTTTGGAATACTTTTGTTAAGAAGTCAGCAAAATAACAATTAAGCTCAATAATTGCTACTTGGAGTCTAATTAAAGTGAGCTTCTGATTAGTGGGCTGGATTTTGTACACCCTGCCCCCACCAGACATTTTTTAGTGAGGAAGTCAAAGTTGGGGGTGCCCAGGCACCCCTTACCAACCCAACCCCAAATTGCCCTCAATACTGAGGGATCATAGATCATAGAATCCCTACAGTGTGGGAACAGGCCCTTTGGCTTAACAAGTCCACACTGAGCCTCAGACATCCCGCCCAGACCTATCCCCCTATAACCCACCTTATCTACACATCCCCAAACACTATGGGCAATTTAGCATGGCCAATCCACCTAGCCTGCACGTTTTTGGACTGTGGGAGGAAACCGGACGACCCGGAAGAAACCCACGCAGGCACAGCGAGAATGTGCAAACTCCACACAGACAAGTCATCCGTGGGTAGAATCGAACCTGGGCTCCTGGCGCTGTGAGACAGCAGTGCTAACCACTGAATCAGTGAGCTGGATGGGCAGGTGCTAAAATTGATAGCCCGTGCTCCATATGTAAATTAATAATTAAGGATCAATTGGCCCCATTATTTTGCTCACACCATAATATGTTTGGTGTGGACAAGTAGGTGAAAGATTTTCTAAAAGTTTTAAAGAGGTGGGGATAAGGTTGGGGTACGATCATTAGAGGGTGCCCTTTGCACAACTGGAGCACAGAGAAGATAGCACTTTCCTTCCTCCTAGCAGGATGTAAGACCCATCTCTACATGTTGCCACCACCCCCTTACCCCCAACTCCTCTTCCTAAGGTGCTTAACCCCTGCCTGCCCAGCTTACCTGAACGTCTGAACATCCAGTTGGGCCTTCATGTTGTGACCACTTCATTGGAGTGTCCAGCCAATCAGATTGGCTGATCTCAACTCCCCCTCACCACCCCACCACACGCCTTCCTCCCCCTAAATCTCCACCTGTACTACAGCTGCTGTGACACTTCTGGTTGCCATATCGTGTAAAAGATACAGACATGTTGGAAAAGTTTATGTAAATACAAAAAAAAAGTTTCCACTTTCGTGGAATCCAACCCAAGGGGATCTGCATGATGGTCACTAATAAACCCAAGAGGAAAATCAGAGGAAGGCTCTTTAAGTAGAGTACGGAAAAAGTGTGGAACTCATCACCATATGGAGTAGTTGAAGCAAATGATATGGATATGTTTAAAGAGAAATGGAATGAACAACTGAGAAGCAAATAGAAGATATGCCGATTGCCATAGAAGATTAGGCATGGCGAGAATAAATGCTGCTACTGATTAGTCAGGCATTATAGCCTTTGTAGAAAAACAGGAGGCTGGAAGAATGCAGCAAGCTAGGCAGCATCTGGAGGAAAGAAATTTCAGGTATAAACGTTGATTGCTCCTTTCCTCCAGATGCTGCCTGGCTTGCTGTGTTCTTCCAGCCTCCTGTTTGTCTACCTGGATTCTGGCATCTGCAGTTTTTTTGGCTCTAACCAAATTATAGTCTTTGTGTTGACTTTAGATTCAATGTAAGTAAAAAGTGATGTTTCAATAAGTCAGTTTCTGCTCTGTTTATCTATGATACATGGGGATCTCTTTTCATTTATATCTTTAAAAGAATTCTGATGACCATATCGTGTATATCATTTACCGAGCTCTCAATACACTAATTGGCTTTCATGTGGAGGGAATCTACCAATACATGTAGGATATCTTGAGATTGCCTTCATTTCATTGTCAGCTGTCTCCATGTTACCTATCACAGAATGCTGTTTTTTTCTCACAGAGGATATTAATGTTTCTAGTTTAACCATGCTAAAATCAATATTTTTGCCTGATATATTGCAATGCCAAAATATTATGTCAATATTAGTTAAAAAGCATGACATCTGTAATTAGTATTATTTTAAATCTCGTTGATATGCATTCATTTTAACATTAGCCAACCATTCTAAGCAAGCCAAATATACAGTCAGCTCTGTAAAGGATATAATACAGCTACAGCCGATTGCCATAGGGCACCTTATAGCTGCACCCTATAGTGCAGACGCATTATGGCTAAAGCTGACAAAATTTGCTTTGGCTGTATGCTAGTGGCTATAGAATGATATAGCTCAAATTGTGATCATTCAGCCCATCATGCCAGAATTCCACTCCCTCTATTCTCTCCCCAGAGGACTGCAAATGTTTCCCTTTCAGGTATTTCTCCAAAACCCTTTGAAATATTAATAATTCAACCTCTACCACTTTTTTCAGGCAGCACATCTCATATTGGAACAAGTCACAGCATAAAATCTCTGCACTGGTTTTTCAAATGAAAATAGTGCCTTGACCATGGGCAACTAATCAAGAACCTCAGTGTCACCTCATCTTTTATAATTCACCTATTTTTATTCATTCATGGATGAGGACATCACTGGCTGGGCCAGCATTTATTGCCCATCCAGGAGGGCAATTAAGAGTCAACTGCATTGCTGTGGGTCTGGAGTCACATGTAGATCAGAACAGGTAAGGTCTTAAAGGGCCTTTGTGAACCAGATGGGTTTTCCTGACAATTGACAATGGATTTATGGTCATCATGAGACTCTTATTTCCCAGATTCTTATTGAATTTAAATTCCACCAGCTGCCATGGTACGATTCAAACCTGGGTCCTCAGAATATTAGCTGGGTCTCTGCATTAATGGTCCAAAGATTATACCACTAGGCCATCATTTATTACAGCATCCTCAAAACCCAAAGGAGCTGGCACGCTAAAACTTTTATATCTGCTCATACCTACAAGGCACGAAGAGAGATCATGATTTTTAAAAAGAATACTACACCCTCTTGGTCAATTTTAAAAATTGACCCTTGCTAGGTTTGAAATTGCTACTTTGACCGCTCATATTGGTTCCCTATAGAGATTTTTAGCAGTTACCAGAATAAATGTCCTCTGGGATCTCACAGCTCCCATTGTGTGAACATTGCACTGATACCCTCAAAAGGAGCAAGAGACATTGTCTTAGAGATAAAAGGTACTGCAGATGCTGGAGAATCCGAGATAACAAGCATGGGGCTGGATGAACACAGCAGGCCAAGCAGCATCATAGGAGCAGGAAAACTTGACTTTTCGGGCCTAAACCCTTCATCAGAAATGCTGATGAAGGGTTTAGACCCGAAACGTCAAGTTTTCCTGCTCCTATGATGCTGCTTGACCTGCTGTGTTCAAGAGACATTGTCTTTTTCCCCAGCTGGGTTTGGTTTGAAATAAAACCATTGAATCTCATTCTACCAGAAGTGATGTTAATGGCCACATAGTTATCAGTGAATGACGACATACAATGGGTGTTTGCCCAGAGACATCAAACTGTCTTAGTAAGTTAAACTGTCTTGCCCAGGAACCCTGAAGCACATGGTTGTGGAATCACTTTAATTATACAGTCTGATTTGAAACAGAGAACTATAAATTCTACAAAACTCAGCTCCAGCTTGCCTCTATTCTCAAACCCCTTGAAACCAGATTTCTGGGAAGGAATCTTCTGTTCCGAATGAACTCATTCCCAGTCTGTAAGAATCACATTGATGCACCTCCAACTGCAAGCATCTGCATCCAAACTTCTATGAAAAGGGAATTATGGAAGAAAAGACAATTGCAAGAACCTTCACTAGACATTGACTATCTGGACTCTGTTATGATCGTAGTGAAGAAAAGGCTATAAATATTCACCTTTCACCACTTGACTTTAATACTGGAGACTACAGTGGACCAAGAAATGCTTTTTGAAAAGGACGCTACAGACTGAAAATAGCTGCTATGATCACTTGACGGAAACCAGCAGCCACATGGATTATACAAAATTAGCTGCTTTGTAATTTCACTTTAGTTTAGAGATACTGCAACTTAGTGAGGGGACGAGGAATTTATATTCCTATTTTACTTGTACTTGCGTGATAAATTCACATATTGAGAGATGAGAAGTTTCCTACAACTGTCCAGCTTGGAATGAAATAATGGCACAGAGACCGCAAAGGAACTATAAATCAACAGCTATGTTTGAGAAATAAGACAGAGAGAAAAGAACATGGAATGATAACAGGGATATTGAGAGCTCTTCTCTCCCCCTCTGTTTCAATCATAGAAACTAACATCAATGGAAAAACGCCATTCGATGGGAAATCACGGTTATCTGCAAAGTTCATCATTTCTGAAGAAACTAAACAACAGGCAAGACCGTTGCATACCAAGGACCAAAATTTTTAAACTGCACCTGCTTTTATTGTCTGTCTTTCTGTGTGTACCACCAGCTCCTGACCATATTCACTTCTTTGTAAGTCCATTGCCTGTTCGATCATGTGTCGTCATTTTTTTTCAGGGTAATAAACAATTACATGTATTTTACTTCAGGGAAACCTTTGAATGGACCATAATTTTGCTCTATTTAACAAAGTTTTAATTGAAGTGGGATAGTTTCAAACTATTAAAGAAATCCCTAAGGTATGTTAATGAACCAGATGGGCTTTTCCCAATGATCATCAATGGATTTGTGGTTGTTGTTGGACTATTAATTCCAGATTTTTATTGAATTCAAACTCCATGATTTACCATGGCAGTGTTTGAGCCCAGGTCACCAGAAAATTACCTGGGTCTCTGGATTAGCAGCCCAGCAATAATGTCACTAGGCTGTGGTCTCCCTTCAGCTTGATGAGGAAGAGGTGGACACCTTTCTCTCTTTTGAAAAATTAGCACTGTGGTTAAATGACCATCCAATTCTGGCTGCTGGATATAAGCCAACACAAAGACCTGTAAAGTCAGTGAAGCTGCGGACCAGAGATGGATAATGCTGAGGCAGTAACCCCCAACAGGCTGAATAAGCTGCTTCTGCACAGTCATCCTTCTCTGATTCTGATATAAACTGGAGAGTAAAGGGAAGCCAGATAGAGAAGACAGATCCCAAGAACATTGAAAAGAGTGAATCAGATGGGACATAGAGGGGAATGTAAAGGAAAACTATTGATTTTGACATGTAACAAAAACTTATGTTGCCATCCTCGTGGGTGTAGCACTAGGGGCTGCTCAGAGTCTGCTGACCAGGGTAGCTGTCAGGAGTAAGTATCAAAAGAAATGGTGACAACTGTGACCTTTAAACACCCAGAGAGAGAGAGAAATCAGCATTCTCTGAGATATCAGGTGCTTACAGACCTTCCTAGTGGGGGAAGTAGAAGCTTTTCCACCTGGAGCAGATTAATTTGCAATGTGCTGATGAAAAAGCCCACGGAAAAGAGGACACATATGCCACTGGCTGAAATTCACCTATGGACAGAATGTCTTACAGGTCTGGGATCATCTCAAACTTGTCAATGCCAGAGATAGATATTTTGTTGAGGAGTATCTTTTATTACAACAAAACGTTTCCTTTAAGAAGAAAGAGCAGAGACCAATGAGGCTGAGAAGATGAGAGAGAGTCAGGAAACAGATTTGGAAACCAAATAGGGGGTAGTAAAATGCATGAGGACTCGGGTGGCAAATGAAGAGTCACTAGAGTTGAACCAGCAGAAAGCTGCAAAGAGGCCAGGAATCAAAAGAGCCAGTAAAACCTGTCCTAGCCCCCAAAGGGTCAATCGATTTGAACAGGACTGTCAAGAAAGAAGTGACAGAAAGGAACAGGACCAATTTGGAAGGAGGTGGAAGGGCTGGAGCTAGGACAGTAGCAACAAAGGAAGGCAAGAAAAGCCAAGCGAAAGTGAATGAGAAGCTTCACAGTGGAAGAGCCACTGGGGAGTGTAGCTGAAGCTAAACATACACCTAGTGGCATTGGGAAAGTGGCAAACCCATTCCCAAACAAAGCAAAAGGAAGTGGAACATATCCTACTGCAAACACCACTGGTGAATTCACCATGAGCATACCGAGGAATTAAAGACTGAATTACCTACTTGGTGTTCGGGGAACAGAACCAGGACTTAGACCTCAACCAGTTCTGTTTGACGATGTAAAATTCAGCAAATGTAAGGTACAAGATGCAAGTCTAGACACCCTACAGGAAGCAAACCTCAAATTACCACTGACCAATCTCCTAGAAATCAAGTTTGTAAAAATGCCTGGGTCTCACACATGGATTGTAGAACTGGGTGGTGAAGAGTGAAAATTGGAAATGTGACCCAGCAAACGAGCTGACTGCCAGTCAAATAACAGGTTTTAAATCCAGGTTAGGATGGAGAGAGGTAATGCAGAGTTTGTGTATGTTCTCATCCTATTTTTTTGTATTGGTCTTTCATATTGACCCTGTAACAGAATGCTCACCATAATCAAAATGGAAAGATATTGTTCACACGATATATGATTGTAGTGAAAATGATAATTAATCACTTTAATCATTTAACAGTCATACTCAAACCTTTCACGGACCAAAAAGTAGTTTTAATAAAGAATACTGCTGACCTAAGGGAGCTGCTGTGATCATCTGATGTGATCGAGCAGCCCACTTAGAATATATAAAACCAGCTGCATCATAATCAACATTTTAATCAAGAGGCTGAGAAATTCAGTGAGGCATAAAGAAATTTGTATGTTTTGATTTACGTGTACTTGCAAGATAAATTCTCATATTGAGAGTTGAAACATTTCCTGCAACTATCTAAATTGGATTTTATAATAATATATAAACTATGTTTCAACAGCAACCTTTGAACAACAGGGGAGAAGGAAAATAACACGGACTGATAACAGCAAGGATACTAAAAGCTCTTCTCTCTCCCTTCTCTGTCTCTCTCTGCCTCTCTCTCTCTCTTTCTCTCAGCTTCAAAAACCAACTCCAGTGAAAAAGCAGTTTAGGGAAACCACCATTCACTAAGTGTTCAAAGTTATCTGCAAGGTTTGTCATTATTGAGGAAACACAACAACAGCTGAATGGATGGGACTCAAACTTTACTCTCACAGCATGAGAACTCAAGAAAGTTTAAACTGTAACTGTTTCACTATCCAGTCTGCACACAAATCCCTCTCCACTTCTTTCTGAACTTATTAACTCATTTGTTAAGTTTATGTTCAACATCATGCTTTTATTAATTTTTCAGAATAGTAGGTAATAAAATTCCTTTTTCTAAGTCGAGAAAGCCTGAAATTTCTCCGTTATTTTGATCTTATTAACTAAGTTTTAATTAAAATCTCAAAGCTGTATGTTAAAAAAAATTAAAAACATTTGTTGCAATGAATCAATAGAGAGTTAAAAAGACAAGGGCCAAACAATTCCTCACCTGGCTGTAACAAATTTAATTCCCATGAAATAATGCCCATCTCTTTTTAAAGTTATTTGTAACACTAAGACATTTTCTTCCCCCAGGCGGTTTTGGTTTTGAAAGAAGGCCATTGAAGCTCATAATGTCTGAAGTGGCATCAAGGGACAGACAGTAACCTCCCACAGTGCACAATGCCTTTTGACAAGAAATATCATAACCACCCCGTTATCTTGAACTGCCTCATCTAGGAGCACTGTTATATGTCTAAAACTCTTGGCTTTTCAATGGCCTTGATTATACAGCTCTGAACTTGTCTGCTTTTTAACATTAGAACAGAAAACAATGAGTGCTCCAGGCTCTGCTAAAACTTGCCACTAGTCTCAACCTGTCATGAAACCTGATTTCCAGGAAGAAATCTCCTGTTTACCTGAAAAGTGATCTAATTGCCAGTCCACCATAACAACATTGCTATGCCTGCAACTGCACCCCACTGCAGCCAAGCTCTGACGAAAATCCCTGATTGCTTAGAGGGCAGTTAGAGTGGATACCTGGTGATTCCAGCTCACCACTCGTTTCATCGACCTTCCATACCGGTCACCCAGCACAAACATATCAGAGAACACTCTATGGGCTGTGACTGCATGCACCCCATGTTCACAGGTGCTGGTGTTTGATATATGCCAGCCACTCTGCACCATCATGACACAATCCACTTATAGTATCCTTCTGCATGGCCATGCTATACTTCGGGGCATATCAGCAGCTCTCATTGTGATGAGGGACAGCTGCCTAGCTCACAGATTGGATCAGACTGCATGTCAGGGCTGCTCACTTGCTCTTTGAGCAGTCACTAAACCAGCATCTGCCTGGATGCTGACAGCACCCCTTTTAGTGCTTTACCCCTTAGCCAGAGCTAACAGGCACACAGTAGCTCTGTTTCGCTTACCTCTTAGCGTAGATACAAAGCCAGGCAGTTTGTCATGGCTACCAGCAGTTAGCAGTCAAGAGGTGGACATGCTTCTGTATAGCATGATACTATTTCAGTCTCACACCTTTACCATATTCCAGCAGTGTGTGCATCAAACACAGTGCATGTGCTTCAAGCAAATGGCCATGCAAATATGTTCTCCTGGAATAAGCAGAAGGGAGGGATTGAGTGAGATGAAAGGAGGCAGCACAGCTGTTGGTGCTGGTGCAGGTAGGAAAAGGTGGTGAGGTGTGCTGAGTGAGTGAGTTGGAGGCGCTGAGGTCATGCAGGGTGACACGTGGGGAGAATTGTGTGGCTGATAGCGAGTGAGGGAAAATGTTGCAGGGAACAGTGAGGGTGGAAAAACATGAGCCTTGGTGGAAGCTGTGTGCAGTGGCAGAGATAGAATGAGTGTGAGGTAACTGGGAGAAGATTACCTTGGCAGAGCGGGACAGTTCATTGACCTTCTGCCCACACTGCTGTGTTCCTGCGGATGGCTGAGACCGCACTGACCTCAGTGGAAACCTAGGAACAGGTTGGCAGCACCTTGTTCTGTGGCCTCCTCTATGTGTCCCATAGGAAGAGGACATTACTCCTCTGCCCCACCTGTCACCAGGACATCCAGCTCCCTTTCCATATTGCAGGGCCACCATTTTTCCCTTAGCTGCTATGTCTTGGGATAATCTCAGGAACCGTGCAGGGTAGCTGCAGACTGGGAGAGCTTGTCTGGGTCCACAGCGATGTTTTGTAATAAGAGTGGTGGTGTCAGGGAACTTGGGAAATCCCAACAGTTGTGAAAATGTCTGGCTCTAGCAAGTGGGAGAATCAGGCGAGTATCAACTGAGAGGGGCACCATAGGGGCATGGTGAGGAGTTAATGAGGGGAGTTTGGGACCATTGAGTGAGAAAACCCATTAGGTCACATAAAAGCCTCTATGAAACTCAACAAAAATGACCCTTTGTCAAAATATGGGAAGATGGAATCCACAATCCTTTGTTCAAGCAATCAATGCACCATAAAATAATGACTAGGAGCAGAGAATTTCAAAATCTATGCACACTCTTGTCAATTATTATTTTTGTTTTATCATCCCTTTTCATTTTCACTATATCTCACTCACCAGTAACTGCAATCAATAATCACATCCCTCACTATATTGTACGTTGTGCAACTCTCTCAAATGCATTGCCCTTACCTTTGCAGGCATAGAAACAGAAAATAGGTGCAGGAGTAGCCCATTTGGCCATTCACCTACACACCATTCAACAAGATCATGGCTGATCATGCGGTCTCAGTATCCCATTCCCACTTTCTGTCCATACCTCTTGATCCCTTTTGCCACAAGGGCCTCACCCAGCTCCCTCTTGAATATATGTCATGAACTGGCCCCAGCAGCTTCCTGTGGTAGAGAATTGCACAGGTTCACAACTCTCTGCGTGAAGAAATTCTTCCTCATCTCAGTCAGGAATGGTTTACCCCTTATTCTAGTTTGTAGCGAGCTGTGCCTCCTCATCCACGAAATACTACCTCAAAGGTGCACTTGGTGTACCTGGGTCTCTTTGCGTCTAAATGTTGTTGCAGATCTTAAGTTGTTCTTGATGCTTATGCAAATCGAGCTATAGATCTTGATAATCAACAGCAACAATTAACATAATCTAAAAGGAGAAATTCCTGCAAATTCTGCAGCAGTTGTTTCAGCATCAGAAACTCAAAACAACAGGCTGAAGTTTTCAGTAAAAAACCTTTCACCAGAGTGTGTTTCTGGTAGAAAAGCATGTCAGTTTAATTACATTGGCTTTGAACCCCACTTCAAGACTTGAACCTTTAATGTACAATAGGCTTACACTGATGATTATGTTTCGCTGCGGTAAATTGCACTTAAGAGGTATTGCATAAGCAAGTGTTTTTAAGCAGCTTTTCTTTCCAGATGCTGACTGTCTAGGTGTATGTTTGCTGTTTTTTGTGATTCTTTTTTGGTTTTTTCCAATACTGTGAGCTCAGCAGACTTTTTGTTCTGCAGTTTCTTGTTGACACTCTAAACAGTGGGCTCATTGAGGACAGTGGCTTGAAGGCATAGTAAACACTGTTTATGGGAACACCATACTAAACGTTGTAAGATTCAGATGTAAGGGATAATGTAAGAACATCTGTACTTATCAGCCTTGCCGCTCCGTGCGTTTGGGTTCATCGACTCTACTGATATGGAGGTGCTGATGATATCAGCAGGATTCACTCATTCAAAATATTTCAAACAAATCAAGCAAAATGGTTAAAAGAAAAATTGTTTAATCAAGCTTCACGAGGTTTGATATGGATCTGATAGTTTTCACCCAGTTCTTCTTCTCCCTTGTAAATTTCTTTTAACTTGAGTGGTTAGCATCCTTGTTACTCCAATTATAGAAATAGTTCAGCAAATTCTGTGTAGACGCTTTGAACAAGTATCCCTTATTCACAGAATAAGCTCTGGATCAGTAGCATTTAAATTGCATTCTCCAGTTTGTCATTGAAGAGTTCTAGCTGTGTTGCAAATGTTTCACTTAAAACATTGAAATGAAATGTTGATTCACGCAAACAGTGTGAAGTGTACAGATTTTTACTTTGTACCTATTTCTTGAGCAAGTACAGAGCTATAATCCATTTGAATAGTTCACATAATGCTGTTTTCAAACAAAACATGAATCCTTTATAAACGCCCTTGTAGATTTTTCAATGCCATTTTATAATATTTCTATCTTGGTCAATAGACCATTTTATGATTTGTATTGATATCCAACAATGGAACAATTTAATTCTTACTCTGTAACCATTAATGATGGACTTTTGTTTAACTGGAAATGAGTCTTGCAAAATACAAATCAAATGTATTGTTAGCTGTGGGGGAGTACATGTTTGCATTGCCACTCCGTGGCTATGAGTTACTGGTGTAGACATTTAACTTGACGGAACTGCAGAGGAAAAGAAGAGAGGGAGAGAAAGAAGATTAGAATAAATCAACCTTGAAAGTCCAAAGGATCCATTATCAATCCTGATAGCCCTCTGCTAGTTGAAATCGATGTTAAAGACCCAAGGACATTATGAGAAAAAGATGTAGCAATCTCCCCGACTGTCCTGGCCAACATTTCTCCCTTAATCAACACCACAAAACCAGCTTAACTGATAATTTGCTTTGTTGCTGTTTGTGGGGGACCTCTATAATTGTGTGAAATACTTTGGGATATTTTAGAGATAGGATGCTGTCTTACCAAAATATCAAATTTGATCTTTCTTAATAAGTCTGTGAATTGGAGGCATGTTATAATGTTTGGCTTTCCAACGTAGCATTTGTTAAAATTCAGGCTGTCTACCAATATACTAGAGCAAAAAGGAGAAAGACGACCAGTATAAATGTACAGACACTTCATTTCTGGCTCAGTCTTTTCACCCAATCTTGGAGCATCTGATCTCAAGTGTAGTTTTTTCTGGAATGTGGGCATCTTGAATCAAATAAGTCTGGGTTTGGAAAGTGGAGAACAAATTGATTCCCAAAGTAGGCACTCTGGCAGATTGTCTGTGGTATGATGGTATTGGTGCTCTGAAAGAGTATGCCAGCTGCAAGAGTAATTGGCGCCACCTTCACACGTCAAGATACAGCAGAGGACAGCATTCAGTCACTGCAGCACCAGTTACTGAAGTTGATGGACTATGTGACAGCACTACAGTTACCTGTAATTGTACATTGAAGCCTGGAAACAAAAACTCAGAGTGACTTAAAGTTGGCCAAGCAAATAAAAGTATAGCCGAACCGAACCAGAAGTAAATGTACTGTCATCCAGCATCAGCAGAAATTGTGAGACAAGTTAATTTTGTTATTGACAGATGCCTCAAACAAGGGAAATGGGAAATTGTATCTACCTGCAGCAAGTTCTTCATCACAACTTGACAATCATTAACAATTATTCAGAGTTTCTGATCAAAAATCTGTGGTGGTTAATGCAGAAAATCTGGAGTTGAATTTGGTAAGTAAGGACCTTGAGTACTGCACAAAGGTATAGTTAATGCAGTTTTTTTTTGAAAAGTACCATTCTGTTGTGTTTGACAATGTGTGTGTGAGAGCATGTGTCTCTGTGTGAGTACGCCTCGTGTATGCGTGTGTGTCTATGAATATCAGCGTGTGTTTATGAAGTTGTATACGTGTTTGCGTGAGACCATGTGTCTAAGAATACACGTTTGTGCCAGTGTGTTTGTGAGTGTAGGTGTCTGTGAGGGTTTGGATGTGAGGGTGGGAGCTGTGCATGTGCTAATGTATGGGTGAGTGTGTGTGACATAAATTATCTGAGGACAGGTCATGGGCCTTTATGATACTCCCACCCTGGGATTGAGCAGCCTGCTGCCACACTCTGTCTAAGATTATATAGATATTTTCTAATCAACCTGTTCACAGATGTTATTACACACCTGTAGAGCAGGCAGAACTAATGACTGACCACAGGGAGTAGCCACCAGATGATGACTGACTTCTGTAAAATTATAGCCCAAGACAAGTAAATATCTTTGGCAGAGAAATAGACAGGAGGATTTCTTTTTCAATTAACTTCTGCAAAAACCCAGTATTGTGAATGCCAATGATAGCTGTCAGAATGAAAATTGGGCTGTAAAACCAGTGGTAAATTGCTGTTTTGAGGCATTAGTAATTGAGGGTTTGAGCAACAGAAAAGCAGCAGACTGCAGAAGCAGAACATGCTCAGCATTGTTCCATTTCCCAGGAGAATAACTGCTTTTCCCAGTCTTTAATATTCTGCTGCAGTATTATGATGTTGTTAGAAACTCCGTCATGCAGCAAGGAAAAGAAAAAGATTCAGCCTTGACTGGGAAATTCATTAGAAACCAACAGCAAGATTTGAATTTCGAAGATAATATATTTGTTCCTTTGTTAGATCATAGGTTTTTAAACTGAGATCTATCTGCAAGGTTATCATGTTTCTCTGTGCCATGTATTCTGTCTCAAATTCTGTTTTTTGTATTCTTCCTATAATTGTGATGTGACTATGATACTCGAATGGTTCCCTTTGCTGAGATTGGTAGAGAATATTTTGGTGCATGTCAGTGTTAACAAAGATCTCTGTGGGTGAGACAATATTCATGGAGTGCTGGGGATGAAGGGGTTTCTGTAACACAGAAATGCTCAAAAGTCACTATCTTCCAGCATTGCAGTGACTGTAGAGGACTGGGGTTGTATCTTATCTGAAAGCCAAGCTAAAGTTTTTGAAGGCATATTTGGGTTGAGGGCAATAATCAAGCCTTGGATCATTTTACAGACACTTCAGAAAACAACATTGCCTGCCTTTGACAGGTGTTAACCGTGCTTTGAGAAACAGCTTGATTTTAGCATTTCTCCTTGACAGAAGTGTGCATTCCTCAATTTTGTTTGTAAACTTCACATTTGATAGGTTTTGTGCAGGGGTCACCAAATGTAAATCTGGAATAAATTACCAATGGACAGCCGCACATTCTGCCCCCAGTCCAGCCTCCTGCAAAATAGCTCAAGTGTATGGTGGTGCCAACACACCCGCCTGCAATCTCACCCCCATATCAGGGTGGAAGTTCCACTCTTCAAGGTGGACTGGCTGCAAAATGTGTTGTTTAATGAAAAACTCCGGCCACTTCAGCTAAGGAAGAGCAGTAGCCCTGATGGAGCAGGAATAGATCAAGCTGTTCTCTGTGCATGAGTGAATTGCCATATTTTGGAGGTCGATGGCAACTAATATGGTCCAAGCCAGCCTGTGTTTGGTTGATGTGGATATTTTGTGGATTCAGATATTTAATTTTATCTGCAGAAAGAGACCATTAGATGTCTCTCCCCGCGCAAACTCTCACTCCCCTTTTATAGATCAGTTTTGCTTACCACCCTCACAGTCTTATTCACAAGTCTCTCTGTTCGAAAGTACAACAGTCTGTCACCTCTTCTTTTCAGTCACTTTCTCCTACCACCAGTTTTATTAACCATTTTGTGAAAAAATGTCAGTCTAATTTCCCTTTTTGTTCTTAATTTCTGAGTTTTTGTAGTGTCTTCAATGATGTGTTAATGCTGTAGCACAGACGTGCCGATCTTCGGGGATGAATTTGACAGTTTCCTTCACAATATTGAAAATGTCTTCATTATCCTATAAGAAGAAAGGAAAATGCTTGAAATTGTAAAGCCCTCTAAACTTCTCTTTGGTTGCAAGACTGGGGTGCACCAGCTGGAGATCACCCACTCTGCCTGCTCTTCTTTTCTTTCTTCTCTTCTCTTATTCTAGTGCTTTTTTCATCTTCTTCTCCTTCTTTCACTTCGACGTTCAGCCTCCAGCAACCTCTGGCGAGCGACGACCCCCACCCCTGGTGAGCGACAATCCCCACCCTCTGGTGAGTAATGATTCCCAACTTCAGGTGACGATCCCCACCCTTAGGCGAGTGACAATCCCCAGCCTCTGGCGAGTGAGGATTCCCAACTTCAGGTGACGATCCCCACTCTCAGGCGAGTGACAATCCCCAGCCTCCAGTGATGACACCCGGCCTGGACAGCAGCCTCCCATAGCAGTCTCCTGGCCTGGCGCCATGGCCTTCTCCCTGTGTGGCACGGCGACCTCCCGGCCTGGCGCCATAGCCTTCCCCCTGTGTGCCACGGTGACCTCCCAGCCTGGTGCCGTAGCCTTCTCCCTGTGTGGCACGGTGACCCCCCGGCCTGGCACTGTAGCCTTCTCCCTGTGTGGCACGGTGACCTCCCGGCCTGGCTCCATAGCCTTCTCCCTGTGTGGCACGGTGACCTCCTGGCCTGGCGCCATGGCCTTCTCCCTGTGTGGCACGGTGATCTCCCGGCCTGGCGCCATGGCCTTTTCCCTGTGTGGCACGGTGACCTCCCGGCCTGGCGCCATGGCCTTCTCCCTGAGTGACACGGTGACCTCCCGGCCTGGCGCCACGGCCTTCTCCCTGTGTGGCACGGTGACCCCCCCGGCCTGGCACAGCAGCCTCCTTCCATAGAAGCCTCCCAGCGTGTTGTGGTGACCTTCCAGCCTCCTGCAGTAGCCTCCCTGTGTGGCATGTCACCGGCGCGGTGTGGAACCAGGGCATTTTATTTCAGTAACAAATCTTGTAACTGAAGAAGCTGTGCCTGGGTACTTTTGTATCTAAGTCACTGCTATAATAGATGACGTATAAACTTTTCACTATATTTATTGAGTATATGTGACAATAAAGGCTGTTCTATTCTATTCTATTCCATTCAAAATACCTGAAAATAACTCACATACAAATGAATATCCATTCTCGGTAGTCAGATCCTACAATCACAGTCGCTCAGTGGTTAGCCCTGCTGCCTCACAGCGCCAGGGACCCAAATTTGATTCCAGCCTCGGGTGACTGTCTGTGTGGAGTTTGCACGTTCTCCTGGTGTTTGCGTGGGTTTCCCCTGGCTGCTCAGGTATCCTCTCATAGCACCAAAGATGTGCAGATTAGGTGGATTGGCTGTGCTAAATTGCCCATAATGTCCAGGGTGGGAAATGCAGGGATGCTGTTTGGAAGGTCAGTGTGGACTTGATGGGCTGAATAGCATGCTCCCACAATGTCAGGATTCTATAACTTGCATTTATATCACCTTTTGAACATAGTAAATACACTTTACAATAACCTGAGATATTAGGGCAGGTGATCAAAATCTTGCCCAAGGTACAGTTTGTATCCCTAAAGAGACTCATAAGTTTGAAGAGGAAATTCTAGAGCTGAAAGCCTAAGACGCCTAAAGAAACAGCCATCAATATTACTGCAATGTGAATTAGGGATGTGCAATTAGCCAGAATTGGAGAAGTGCAGTGAATCAGAGTGTTAGAAGATAACAGAAGTGGCAGACACAGGGAGGGGTGAGGCCATGGAGGGATTTGAAAATTAGGATGAGATGAAGAGTGCGTTTGCCTTTTGAAAATTAATATTGTTTGCAAAATGGAATGATAGCAGGGACACATGAAGAGTCCTTGCATTTCTTCAATATGATTTTCTGAGATCCATTACATTCACCTGGTTCAGTAGAACAGGTAAGTGAACATTTCATTTTGACAGTGGAACAGCCACTTAGCTCTGATTGAGCAGGCCCATCTTGGCACAAGTGCTTAATTCTATGTATGGATATGTTTTTGCATTTTCCTGCATGGTTTTGCAGGGAAGTCCCAACTGAAGCAAACGTCAGAACTTGTTAATTGTGCCTTTTCCTGTGTCCTCATGTTCCTATCCAATCTACTGGAAAGTTCACTGAGAAAAGATTTGGTAAAATGAAGCCAGGTAGAGATTGTTGAGATATCTTCACAGTATTAATGTATTTCTTTAATACTTAGTATTGGTTTCATTGTGCACAATCATAGAAAATAAGGAACACGCAACATCTGTCCACATCAATGGATAGCCTTGCTTGTTGCAAATAAAATCCCTCCTAACTGCTCACCTGCGTATTCCTTTGTCAGAACCTTGACTTTGCAGTGTCTCTAATGGAAGTGAGACAAGACACTCCCACAGCATGCTTATGTTTTCCCTTTCTTCCCTCTTTTATCACCCTAACACCCTATTACAGTGCAGTTACATTTCATATTATACATTTTGTGGGTTATTTGTTTCTTAAAAAGCAGTAGGCTTTCTCTGGTGCAATCAAATTAATTATCCTTTGAAGGGAGTGGTGTTTGGGCTAGATCTATTGGCTTATTATTTTTCACATGAGCAGGTTTAAAGTGGAAGTTATACAGTTTCAACATAAATCTTGGAATGTATTTGAAACAAAGCTCCCTGCACCCGATCAATTAAATGCAGTGGGTCTTTTACTTGACTCCATTCTGTAAATGCTGCAATGATTTATCACTTAGGTTCATGAACATGGCAGAGATCATGTCGGCAAATTTAGCAAATGACGGAGGAGGAGGCAGAAAACAGAAAGCTCCATTAAGGCTTAAAGCTATTGATAAAATAACTCCAGCTCTTTGTTTTAATTCGTTGTAGTATTTAAATGCCACATTGGCTAACTGATCTCTCACTGAAGTATATCTAGGCTGCGGCCATTACGTTGGACAAATGATATTGTTTTGGTTCTTTCACCTTTGTACAAATTGTCTCTTTTTCTCCTGCTCTCCTGAAGATTGCCTTGTTTCAGGAACTTCCAATCCATTGCGCTGAAGGATGTTGTAGCTGTGCCTTTACATGATTACCAGCATGGAGGTTGAAGTCTAGGAGAGGGGAGTGCCATGCAACAAAACCCAAATTTATGTTCACCTGACCTCCAATTGTGCGGTTTTGCAGATGTTATTGGATTGAGATTCACTTTGTTTTTGTTTCACCCAGCCTAACTTGAGGACACGAAAGCCTGCCTTGACTACCATTGCCTGATCTAAGCTTGGACCATCTGCTTTACTCTACTTCTTCACTGCCTTTGACTGGCTGAATTAATTGAGGAGCTTGAATGAATAAATTAAATTTAAAAATGTGAAACAGTTTTTTTTGTGTTTCACAAATTGGGATTTGTTAGCTTGTCCTGTATGTTAAAGGAATTGTGCTAAACTGTGGGAATTAATTACACAAAATAGTAATGAACTCTTTATGGGCTTTTGTTTTGTGCAGGAGGAGATATTCTGTACTAAATAAATCTTCTACTTTGTAGTGTAGCACATCAAATGTCCTTAATACTCAAACCTGAAAGTTGGACTGTATCATTGATGCCATTCAACATGTACCACGTCATGTTGATATAAGAAAAGCTATTCAATGCTATATATCCCTTTTAAATAATTTCATTCACTTTTGATACATGGCTACAGGAGGTAGCCTCTGAATGATGATTCTTTATAAGAAACGTCTATGATCCATTTGAACTGATGATCTGCTGAATGAAGGGGTTGGTGTGTATTTTGCATTAATGAGTCCCTTGATTCTCTTTGAACTGTTTGCAAGAACACCTCAATTTGGCTTTAGTCTGGCTATATGCTGGGACTGAACTTATTATTTTCTCAAGCTCTGTAACACTTGAGTTGACCTCAATGCTCACAACTTGTGTCATGATAAATGAGGTCCATTATAAAATATTACTATATTAATTCCATGTGCTCGTCGTCTCAGAATTATAGTGGATTGGGGTGTGTTGAAATAATAGACAGAACTCAGACAGTTGGCAGCAAAACGTAATAGCTAGTTAATAATTCCTTGCTCGTTGCTTGTAATCTGTCTGAAAATAGGAAACACTTTTTCACACATTGGGCAGTGGAAATCTGCAAAGCTCTTTCCCAAACAGGCAGCAGATGCTCGGTCAGTTGAGATTTTCAACATTGAAACCGGCAGATTTTGTTGGGTTAGGGTTAGGCTGAGGATGCTTAGGAATATGGAACAAACGTGGAAAAGTGGAGTTGAAGTGGATGGATCAGTCTTAAACCCAATTGAATGACAATAAGGCTCTAGCTTTTTTCCTATATCTTACCAAGTGATCTAATGTGTGTGCACACACGACTTGTTACGAGACCAATAGCTCTATGTAACTGATAGTTAGTACATGCAAAGGTGTTTCTCCTTTAAAGTGAAGTGCCTTGATTCATTTATTATCATTCCTGTAAGTTTTAGATTTGATTTTCTTTTACAAGTACATTTTTCATTATGTTGGACATGATCCTTTTCTTTCCTTCCTGTTTGCCTCCAAATTATAGATGAGGTAGCGTGAACTGTTCTTTTCACAGTAACTTCCTGAGTCTACACTGGGCTAATTAAACTGCTCATCCATTGCCTTCCTCTTATTTGTGCTATGTGTATTGACCATACACTGTGATTTGGTATACAGTATTTTGACATTTTTGCATTCACGCACTTATGGGCTGCTGCCATCGAGGCTACACATTGGGACTATTTTCATTGACATTTCACTATATCTCCATCTGCTACACTCAGTTTGAAATATCACATTAGTAAGTGAACATGTTAGCTCCCGAAGGAAATGACCAGGTGAAGTTCTTGCAGCAGAAACAAACGGTGTAAAATGTTCAAAGCCAAATGTTGTGGAAAGTTTGGATTTCTGGATGTTTAATAGTTCAAGTCCTAGAGGTTAACTAGTAATTTTTGAACTCAACCCGTGTAAAGTAATCAGTGAGACCATGACTGAATTTAAGTGCAAACGTTTTCCACAAAATTATTGTCTGCATTTCTCCAAAGCAGTATGTAAAAAAATGACAGATGTAATTGACTGCTGATACTCTGTGTACAGACCTTTAAAACATGTATCTTTCAAGGGAACTTTGTGTGTGGATCTGGTGGAGTTTAGCCAATATCTGGCAGCACCATTTGCTTGGGACAATCACTCTTGCTCCCCATAAATAATATGCCGTCCTCCACAATATTCTCGCCTCTCCAGGCCCAAGAAGGTTTCAGTTCTGGTTGTGATGACCCCTTGGTTTCCCCATTACCACCAGCTGTTTCAGTTTTGCCAGGACCAGATTTTGCTGCATCGAGAGTCTGATATTGTCAGCTGTGACTGGAAATGTGTCCAGAAAATTTAAAACCGTTATGGACTCTTCCAGTGGTGGTACCAGTGATGGTGTATCTGCCAGCGGGAGGCAGCTCAATGCATCCGCATTCGCTACTTTGCCTCCTGGACAGTGTTCCCACTTTTAATTATATGCACTGATTCTGATTTGGATGTTGCTAAGCAATTTAAATGTTTCAAACCAGATGATAAAATGAGCCATAGCGCTTGTTTGAAGTCCAGTTGGGCTTCAGCTACTGGGTGCTTTTGCATGGTTATGTCATTAATCACACATACCAAACGGTCTCTCAGCATCTCAAAGTCACAGTCATCTTAACCTAGGCAAAAGTCCTGGTACGGATTCCTCTAGTTCTCAAATTGCCGTGTAAAACCGATAGCATCTCAGAATTAAAGGAGGCTTTGGGTCATGATATTCCCTAACTAAATCCATCAGCTCTTGAAAGGTTTTAGTACCTGGTATCTCAGGGAAAGTTAAGTTCCTAATAACCTAATAAGCTGCGGGTTCACAAGCTGTGAGGAGAATTACTTGTTGCTGTTAATCTGCCCCAATGTCATTTGCAAGGAAAAAACAACACATTCTTTCCAACATACTGGGCCCAATCTTCGACAGCAGGGTTGAACGAGTCAAGCTTCCCAAATAAAGGTGTAATGCCAGAAATGGTTACCCCAACTCAAAGACAACCGTTGCAAGTGAGTTTCTTCAGGATTGTGCTTTTCTCTCATTGCTACTGGAATCACTCCACAGAGGGTGGTATCCCGTCACTAAACCACCATTTATTTACATGTGGTGAGTCCTTGACATTGATCCAGCTCCCTCAGAGCTAGCTCTCAGAGTGAACAGAACCTCTGACACTCCTGTTTATATCTGTAAGCCAGGGCTCCCTGATTGGACCAGGTTAACAGCCCCAATCAGGGAACTCATATTCTATGAGGTCCAGCTGGCTGACCTCGTTACAGTCACTACAACTTTATTATCAAGGTAGTTCTCTTGTACCTCAACAGCATTTTCTGTCAATGCTAACACCTCTGACTTTTTAACAATCTGATGTTGCCTCATCTAACAACTCCTCAATTGATGCTGTACAGGTTGCAACAATTTCAAAACATACTGCACAGCGGCCTGCACTGCCTTCATCCCTTTCGCGCAATTTTCACTGACTCATGTGATTTGGCAAGTTGACATCCAAATTCTTACGTTTGCTTTGAGATCTTCCTTCACACCCTATCTCAGTGACCTCCACCAAACATAATTCACTGCATGTACTTGTCCCTTGCCCACCTATCCTGGCCACTGGTTTGTCTCCCTGCTTCATGTTCAGAACGGAGTCTATGAGCCCCAGAGCACTGTGGCTTTCTTTCAACAGTTTGGTTTGTTCTTGTTGACCACACAGCCAGATGAATTGGCATATGGTTTAACATCCATTCAAAAGAAAGGCTTGCATTTACATAGCAGCTTGAACATCCTCAAGATGAGTACACAGCCAAGAAGTACAGTCATTATTGTCATAATCGGGAAACCAGTGTGTAACGGAGAACAGAATTCACTCGATCCAGCAGTTTAAATGCGATAAAGTCACTGCAGTTCATCTTGTCTGAGTTATTGTATGGAAATGGATGCATAGCTTTCAATTCAGAATCTGAATGTAAACAACAGTGCCTTGGGGAATGAATCTATCTTGCAGCAATTTGGTGCTTTCTATTGATTATCTTCTCAAGGCCATATTAATACTTAAGACTATTTCTAAGTCCCAACAATGACCTTGCAGCCTCTAGCTGTGCACCCAGCATGATGTTCAAGCCTTTGTCAAGTAGAATGGAAGCAGCAATTTAAGGAAGTCTGTGGCGATCAGTTAGTTTTCTTGTTAACCTGCCGTCAGGCTTGTGTTACAGGTTGAATGCTGTGCTAATCTTGCTGCATTTACACCACAAGGCTCAGCAACTTTAACTTTCCACAAACTGCATTTTGGCACAATAAACAGCATGTAATTTGCATTTATGTAACATCTGTCTGAATACCAATTTTAGCACTCCAGCTGTTACCTTCTCATACCCTTGCCTCCAACTTCTTTATCTTTCTTGCCTCACTATTAATTCCAAAATAATTCCTGTTCCATTCTGAAGATGAATCTTTATTTGCCAATTTAACATCAAACTGGAAGACTGTTAGGCAATCAAGTGGTGACATTCACTTTTCAATTTATTTATGCATTCCAGAAAATGTTTCAATGAAAATTGAATGTCAGAATAGGAATTGTATTCTGTCAAATAGAAACAGAACCTTCACAGATCCACATTTCTAGAAGGTGTACGTAAAAAATACATTTGATGATTTTCAGTCAGATGATCCTATAATAAGCAAAGCTGATTTTGTGATATGGTTTTTAAGAGTTTCAAATAGATTTTCCAAGTCTCCATCATGTGCAGTTGCATAACACTTAGCAAAAGAAACACGTGTTATGTGTTTCTTTTGGTACACTTATAACTGAGTTTCACTCTTCTTCTGACTTGTTTTAAAATTCTTTTTGGTGTCTATGCTTTGAGCTGCCAAGGTACTAAAGTCTGGGATTTGCTCCCCAAGCTTTTCGCTTTTCTCTCTTCTCTCCTTTAGTGCATTCCTTAAAATCTACCTTTGATCTGAACTGATATCTGCTTATATGTCTTGTCATATTCCTGTGAAATGGCTTGGAACCTAACCCTAATCCTAACCCCAACCCTAACCTTGAAGATATGAGGTAATTTAAAGTTGTTTTAGCCATCAGAATTTCAAAGAAACTAAAGAACTGCGGATGCTGCAAATCAGAAACAAAAACAGAAATTGCTAGAAAATCTCAGCAGGTCTGGCAGCTTCTGTGGAGGGAAATCAGAGTTTCGGGTCCAGTGACTCTTCTACAGAACTGAATTCTATAGAATTTCGAAGATAACTTTTATAATTGATTTGTTGCCAGTTAATTCCCATACTCTAAATTGTATATTTTGACTTTTGCTGTTTGTTGCATGAGGCTCTACTTCATTACACAGTGGCCAAGCATACATTACACATCATGGTCTCAGACCAAGGCTGATGCCGAGGAGTCTAACTGAGTGGAGGATTTCTCTTATTCTCTCCCAGCTTTTCAGGAAGCTGGCTAACGTTTCATTGGTGTTACTCAGTGTTAGTATGCCTGAAGACATGAGTGAAGGTGGCATTATTCAGATAGACTGAAGCTTGGGCTAGTAATTTTTCAGTCTCTGTTTGCAAAACTTAGGTGAATTAATAAGATTCAAAGTGCAGGATACACCGGTGTTGGGAAAGAATAGGAGATAAGTAAAGATGATAACCATTCATTGCCAATTCTAGGTTAGTTTACTGCTTCAAAGTTACAACCCCAATTACTTTTATTTGATGTTAAAAAAAACAGTTCCAAGGGGTCCCTCAAAGACATAAACAAAAATAGATGCATATGACGTTGCAGATATTAGGTAGGGATGACTATTAGAATGGAGCATTTGGGATTAAGGCCAGACAGGAAATTGAGCCTGATCGATAAGGTGAAGTGAGGTGGAGCATGGGGGCAGCATTAGCAGCTGAAGTTAGTCTTTGATAAAAAATGTATGATGAGCTTCACACAGTTCTTGGAGGTAAGACAGCAGGGCAGAGGGTCTTAAAAAGGCAGTTGTAGTGGGGAAAAGACATTAGGAGTTATCCTTGCTCTCAGTCAAACCTGGAGGAATGAATGTTTTTGACAGAACATGAGTCTTAATGGCATTTGACTTGGTGATGAATGGCTAAAGCCGTTGTACTTATGTAAATGTCTTTTAAAAGGTGAAACTGTACTCACATCCACCACTTCCTCTAGAAATTAATTCCACACATGAACCACCTCTCTGTGTAAAAATGTTGCCCCTCATGTCTTTTTTAAGTCTTTCTCCCTTCACCTTAAAATTATACCACCCAATCTTGAAATTGCCCACTGTAAGGAAATTTCACCAGCTATTCCCCTTATCTGTACCTTCATGACTCCTAAGTCGCTTTAACATCCCCGCTCAACCTCCTATGCTCCAGTGAAAAACTTTTCAGTCTATCCAGAATAAAAACAGAAGTTGCTGGGAAAGCTCAATAGGTCTGGCGGCATCTGTAGAGGAAAATCAAAGTTAACATTTCGGGTCTAGTGACCCTTCCTCAGAACTGAGCAGTTTCACAGATGCTGCCAGACCTGTTGAGCTTTCTCAGCAACTTCTGTTTTTGTTCCCAGTCTATCCAGCCTTTCCTTATAACACAAACCCTCCATTCCTGGCAACATCCTGGTAAATTGTACAGTCACAACTTTTCTAATTATCTTCATAACTGAAGTTTCTCAACCCTGGAGCAGCTACAGGAGTAAGAAATATTTTAATTCACCATGTTTGGTCATGGTACAGCATACATTGAGGGCAGTTGGGAACTTCTGGCCTCGATGTAGGGATACCACTACTGTGCCACAGAGACCTCTAAACAGTTACAGAAGTATTGTGACAAATTGTCTCTGCCATTACTTCTTCTGTAACTGTGAATTTTTAATTGGGGGCACTAATCCAGTTAAGCAGCTAAAGGCAGGTAGAACATTTCAGAAGAATGGGGAATACATGAAACTTATTGCCTGTGGAGCTCATGGAAACAAATTCAAAAGGGAACTGGAGAAAACATTTGTTTGGAAAGGCACTGGGATTCAGAATATTCTTGTAATTTTGCTAATTCCAATTCAGGACCTTCCGCAATTTTAACTCCTTGTATTTTTGTTTGTCAGTAACCTGGATCAAAACAATGACAGCTCAATCAATTAAGATTTCATGATGTCCACACCGTTTATTATGTAATCAGAACAAGTTTAAGTAATAATCTGTAATCTTTGATCAGAAAGCAACAGTTTATAGATTGTACGAATGTATTGGTTCATGAAAACAGTGAACTGCATGAATGATATTAGTTAAAGGCATTAACCCAAACAGTTGTCACTGAAATTAATCTCAATTAGACTGTTTTTAGAATTTTACTTGTTGACAGTCTGTCACTACAGAAACAATCCATATTGTGTGACTGTTAGAACAGACCTCAGTTAATTATTATTGATGGAAGTTCTCCAGTTGTGTCTCATATATTGCACAAAAGATCTTATTTTAAAAAACTGACCGACATTGCAAATTTAAGTTGACTGGCAAGAATTCACTGAAATTCTAAAAAGCGTGCCTGCGGAATGTAATTATTACTGTTATTAACTTGTTTATATGTTAATTTTCCTATGTTCATTTCAGAAAATGATGAGACATCAATCTCTGTTGCCCTTGAAATTTGTTTCAAACTGTATAAAGTGCTCAGAATGCAATATCCCATCTTATTTTCAAATTAAATTGTGTTTTCTCTTCTTTACTCCACTCTCAAAGTCGATTAAAACCTTGCCCTCTTAAGACTGGCCAGTGACTAAATTCTAAATTTTTAATATCTTGTTAAGTCACCAGGCTTGATTTACCGTGCTTCATTTCTACACCCTTGAAGCTGCATCATTGACTCTGATTTGGCTGTCCCCATTAAAGAGATATCTAGAGTGGATGCTGGAGATGAGTTCTTAAAATAATACAGTTCTTCAGTTACTACATCTGAAAGAACTGTCTACCGTACAGCGTGGTACACAAACATAATTAGCTTTAGAGTTGTTAATCTGACAGTTCAACAATGAAGAGAATATTAGAATTACAGAACAATAGTGTCTTTGGTGTCAGTCTTTCCAGAACCAAGTGTTACATCAGCATGGTGTATCACTCTTAACAGTTCACTCTTACTTGTTTCATGTGATAAAGTTACAGTCCAGATCCTCCAGAAGACAGGCACTGATTAGTCATTAATATAATTTGATACAAAAACAGAAGTTGCTGGAAAAGTTCAGCAGGTCTGGCAGAATTGAGGAAGGGTCACCAGACCCGAAACATTAACTCTGATTTTTTTCCTCACAGATGCTGCCGGACCTGCTGAGCTTTTCTAGCAACTTCTGTTTTTGTTCCTGATTTACAGCATCCGCAGTTCTTTTGTTTTTTTCTGAAGTTGTGAAATTCAGTATTGAGGTCTAGAGGCTGTTAAGTGCCTCAGCACAAGCATGAGGTGTTCCTTGAGCTTGTGTTGCGCTTCATTGGAACATTGCAGTAGATCTGGGACATAAATATTAACATGAGAACAAGGAGCTTTACTGAAGTGGCAAGCAACATCCAGAAATGTTAGCAACCTTCAGTTCTTTGCCACTTTAATAAACTGTCTTGCTGTCATTCCATAACTTCAGAGCCCAACCTGGTGATGTTTGTCTTCTATTTCTTTTACACCCTTGACATCCATTTTCATCCTTCCACACCTTCATTTACATCTATTTTACATCTCTATTTCTCACTCACTCCAATTAACTTTGCTTTTACTACTGGGCTTCCACAACGTCTGAGATCTTTGCTCCCTTCCTCTGTCTCTGCCGAAAGTAGAAAAACCACCGTTTTTCAACCTGTTTCAATTTTGAAGAAGTCATATTGGACTCAAAATGCCCACTCTGTTTTTCTGTCCACACATGCTGCTAAACCTGCCGAGAACATCACAGATTTTTTGGATGTCTGTCTTTCTTTATGTGTTCATTCGTGTGGTGTGAGCATTGCTGGCAGGCCAGCATTTATTGCCTGTCTCTAGTTGCCCTTGAGAAGGTGGTGGTGGGTTGCTTTCTTGAACTGCTTGTGGGTTGACCCATGATGCCCTTAGGGAGAGAATTCCAGGATTTTGACCCAGCAATGGTGAAGCAATGATGACATATTTCCAAGTAATGATGGTGAGTGGCTTGGAGGGGAACTTGAAGGTGGTGGTGTTCTTATGTATCTGCTGCCATCCCGTCCTTCTGGATGGAAGTAATCGTGAGTTTGGAAGGTGCTGCCTGAGGATCTTTGGTGGATTTCTGCAGTGCATCCTGTACTTAGTACACACTGCTGCTACTGAGGGTCGGTGGTGGAGGGAGTGGATGCTTGTGAATGTGATGCCGGTCAAGTGGAGTCAAGCTTCTTGAGTGTTGTTGCAACTGCACCCATCAACTGCAAGTGGGGAGTATTCCATCACACTCCTAAATTGTGTCTCGTAAATGTTGGGCAGACTTTGGGGAGTCAGGAGGTGAGTTATTCACCACCATGTTCCTAGCTTCTGCCTGCTCTTGTAGCCCCTGTGTTTATGTGATGAGTCCTGTTGAGTTTCTCGTCAAGGATAACACCAGGATGCTAAGAGGGGGCATTCAGTGATGTTTACACCACTGAATATCAAGGGGCAGTGGTTAGATTGTCTCTTATTGAAAATGGTCATAGCCCGGCATTTGTGTGGCACGAATGTTACTTGTCACTTACAGCCCAAGCCTGGAAATTGTCCAGATCATGTTGCATTCGAACATGGCCTGCTTCAGTATCTGAGGAGTTGCGAATGGTGCTGAACATGGTGCAATCATCGACAAGCATCTCCACTTCTGACCTTATGAGGGAAGGTCATTGATGAAGCAGAGAATCCTACAGAATAGAAGAAAGTTATTCAGTCCGTTATGCTGCATGCTGGCTCTTTTTGAAAGCATTATCCAATTAGTTCCACTCACTTTGCTCTTTTTCCTAAACCTGCAGGTTTTTTACTTCTTGTTCAGATATTTATCCAGTTCCTTTTTTGAAAGTTATTGACAATGCACTCCTACCAACCTTTCAGACAGTGCATTCCAGAACACAACTCATACATAAACTGCATCACCACTTTCCATGTTCTTTCACTGATTAGGGTACCTTAAATCTGTGTCCTCTGGCTACCAACCTTTCCAGCAGGAGATACAATTTCCTTTAACCTAGTCTATCAAACCCCTCATTTTGAACATTCCTATTAAAAAAAAATTTTTGATGCTTAGAGAATAATCTGAGCTCCTCTAGCATCTCCACATTATTTTTTTTCGTGACATGCTTGTACTTCTGATCTAGATGCTGCCCCACTTGACTCTCCGGCTATCTCCAAGCTCCTTACAGGAATTATCATCTTTGGAAATCCTATTGAAGCTGCCAAGCTTTAACTACTTCTCTGCCATGACTAATGGAAATGAGACACAAAGCTTAAATTGGCTGCATTGTGTATCTTGCATGAGGAACTGCACTGGCTTATGTCATGAGGAAGGATCAGTTCCCCAGGACCTCAGGATGAGCTACTGAGCTGCCAGGCCAGCCAAGGCTGACAACCAAAAATAGCTTCGTTAGTATTCTTCCTTGACTGGTGATTGGTTACACCCATGATTGAGTTTTATTTTGCCAGGTGCAACCAATTGTAGATTTCTAAATGATACCACCATTTTTATTTCATTTCAAAACCTAGGAGTTTGATGATATTTCATGTGTGAAATTGTTTTGGGGAATATTGTATCAAAGATGAATATTTCAAAACAGTGTTGACATAAATATTACAGCATTACTGGAAAGTGTAGGGGAGCATCTCTGACTGAATTGCTCATTCAAAGGGTTGACACTGTATGATGGGCCAAATGGCCCAATCTGTGCTATGTAAGTCTATGTGTAGTTTCAGAATAGAAATATTAATAAAGCTGACTTCTAACAGGGCCTCTGCAAAGTGCAGCCAGCACCTTGATTAAATACACCGGCCTGTAGCCTTGGCATTTAATCTCCTTTGTGCCTCGTATGTACCTGACAAACTGAACTAAGCAGCTAAATCACCTCTATTCACACCCTGGTAAGTGCCAATTGTGGCGGAAAGATTTGTAGAGATTGTGAGTGTGTTCATCTGTAAAAGTAATTGATGAGTATTTTGGTTTTGAATTTGATTTAAATAAGAGGAGCAGTCCCAGTGTTAAATAACAGTTGTCCCTGTTGTAGAATATTTTTGTTTAAGCAGCCACTTCTGACAATCTCATTAGTAAAGCTGAAAATTAGGAGTTACTCAATGTGACAGTGCGCTGGAGCTGAATTAACGTTGGTCACAATGTATGGTACTATGAAGCAGATGATTCAGTGATGCACCCACTGTGAATGGAGGTTTTCATTCAGTTTTTCCACATAGTCAGGCTCCTTCAAATCACTGCTGTCCTTGGCATTTCCTCTTTGATCACAGATAAACAGGATGAGGTGAGAGTGATGGCCCTTGACATCAGTGCTGCATTCAGCTGAGCATGGCATCAAGGTGCCCTAGCCAAGCTGAAATCAATGGGAATCTCTGTCAGTTGATGGCACTCAGGAAGATTGTCATGGTTGTTGGAGGTCAGTCATCTCAGCTCCAGCACATCTCTGCAGGAGTTCCTCAGGGTAGTGTCCTAGAGCCAACCATCTTCAGCTGCTTCATCAATGACCTTCCCTCCATCATAAGGTCAGAAGTGGGGATGTTCGCCGACGATTGCACAATGTTCAGCACCATTCGCAACTCCTCAGATACTGAAGCAGTCCATGTTCACATGCAGCAAGATCTGGACAATACCCAGGCTTGGACTGACAAGTGGCAACTGACATTCGCACCACACAAATGCCAGGCAATGACCATCACCAATAAGAGACAATTCAACCACCGTCCCTTGACATTCAGTGGTGTTACTATCACTGAAACCCCCACTATCAACATCCTGGGGGTTACCATTGACCAGAAACTCAACTGGACTCACCACATTAACACAGTGGCTACAAGAGCAGGTCAGAGGCTGGGAATCCTGCAGCGAGTACCTCACCTCCTGACTCCCCAAAGCCTGTCCCACCATCTACAAGGCACATGTCAGGAGTGTGATGGAATACTCCCCACTTGCCTGCATGGGTACGGCTCCAACAACACTCAAGGAGCTTGACACTATCCAGGACAAAGTAGCCCCTGTTTGATTGGCGCCATATTGCAAGCATCTACTCCCTCGACCATCCATGCCCAGTCACTGCAGTATGTACTATCTACAAGATGCACTACAGACATTCACCAAAGATCCTTAGACAGCACCTTCCAAACCCATGGGCACTTCCATCTAGAAGGTCAAGGGCAGGGATATATGGGAACGCCACCAATTTCAAGTTCCCCTCCAAGCCATTCACCATCCTGACTTGGAAATATATTGTCGTTCCTTCACCACTGTTGGGTCAAAATCCTGGAATTCCCTTCCTAATGGCATTGTGGGTTAACACAGCATATAGACTGCAGCGGTTCAAGAACACAGCTCACCACCACCTTCTCAAGGGCAACTTGGGACAGGCAATAAATGCTGGCCCACTTCTCATGACTGAACAAAAAAAAGTAAGTATTTAAGGTTATGGAGATGGCATGGGATGGCAGAGGATTCAAAGTGAGAGAGGAAGAGCTGATTAGCTCAGCAGGATAAACAACTAGCATAAAGTTCAGAAAAATGCCAGTAACTTGGCTTCTATCACCATTCTGTGTGTTAGATATGAAGCTTACATCCTCTCCTTGCCCTATGATGAAATAGCGTAAACTATGAAACAAAGACAGAAATTGCTGGAGAAATTCAGCACATCTGGCAGCATCTACTGGACCTGAAATGTGGACTCTGCTTTTTCTCTGCAGATGCTGCCAGACCTGCTGAGTTTTTCTGGCAATCTCTATTTTTATTTCTGATTTCCAGCATCTGCAGTTCTTTGTTTGTTTGTCCAGCATGAACTATGGTCCAGCAAATCTTGACTCATCAAGGATGCTCCCAGGAGAAGATGACGACAATGATGGTCATAATTTGAAAGGGCCATAAATACTCCATTTCAACAACAACAACTTGCATTTCTATTATAGTGCCCTTAACTTAGTGAATTGTCTCTGTGGCATTTTACAGAAATTCTATCAAACAAAAAATCGACACTAAGCCCTATGAGATGATAATAAGACAGGTGACCACTTAAAGAGATAAGTTATAAGAATGCATTAAAGGAATAGAGTTAGACAGGTAAAGACGTTTAAGGGGGTGTTCCAGAGCACAGAGAACATGCGGCTGCCAATGTTGTAGTGATGGAGATTAGGGATGTGCAAGGAGGCAAAACTGGAGGAGTCCACCGCTGTGCCATATAGTGCAGCTGTCAGTAACTAACATGTCAGTTTTTAGCAGGAGCTCAGGAAGGCATGCGAGACTGTTTCAAAACAATTGTGTCTAAAGTCTCTGCTCACAGGGGAACCAGTATAAATATTGTGACTGGCTACAGCCAAACTGCTGACTCAAGACCACTTCGGATGAAATAGCTCTGGATCATTTGACCTCTTCCTTCAAGATTAATAAATCCGTGTGGAATTCCCCTAAGTACTTTAGATGCTAGGAAGCTTCCAAAGTCACCAAAGTGGGTTGTGACTTGAAGCTTGTGCTAGGAACAGCCACCAGGGGATCTTTGAGCAGCTGACTATAATTTGGATCTCCTGCTGGCACTCTCTAAGGAGGTATTTTTGTGGCTAACTCTTGTTCTTATGCCTACTTCTAAAAGTGACCAGCTGACTGGAAGGAGAGAAGTCAATGCTGAGTATTTTGAGCATTACTTGATGGCTTGCTCATCATTCATTGATCACTTGCCGCTGGAAGTTTGAAGAAAGTGATTGAAATACAATCAGTTTTGAATTCTCTTTCTTACTGCTTCAAGAAGTGACATTGTATTTCAGCAAATTGCAGCATTTGATTTTCAAATTGTAAGACTCACTGGATTTTTCTTCAGCTATATCAGTCCAACTCGCATTTCAGTTTAGAGTCCCCAGAACAATGACACAAGTGGCCTCTTACAATACCAACATGACCAATTCATTTCTTCTGGAAATTCATTAAGGATTTCATGTAAAGCAATTCCACACTGTGCTATTGTACCTTACTGAACACTTTACAGGAGTTACCTGGAGAAAGGAAGTGCTTGGTCATGCATCTTGCCAAGGATCCTTCTTGATCCACACAAGAATAGGGTGGAAGAAATGATGCCAGATAGAGCAGCACCAATTATAGCAGAGAGGGACAGAAGGACAAGGTAGGCCCACTCCCTACTGAAGATAGAGGGCAATCTTCCGAGTCATGCAGCACAGAAACAGACCCTTTGACCCAACCGATCCATGCCAAATATAATCCCAAACTAAACGAGTCTCACCTGCCTGCTCCTGCCCCATAAACCTCCTGACGTTTCCTATTCATGTCCTTAACTAAGTGCCTTTTAAATGTAACTGTGCCCACATTGACCACTTCCTCAGGACGTTCATTCCACACATGAACTACTTTGTAAAAACAAAATTATCCCATGTCTTTTTTTATATCTCTCTCCTCTCACCTTTAAAATATGTCCCCTAGTCTTGAAATCTTTGATCTAGGGAAAAGACAACTACCATTAACCCTTTCTATACCCCTCATGATTTTAAAAGTCTCTTTTAGGTCACTTCTCAACCTCCTACACTCCAGTGAGAAAAGTCCCATCTTATCCAGCCTTTCTTTGTAACTCAAGCCTTCTATACTCAGCAACACCCTCTGAGAACTTGCATTCTCTCCCTGGATCTCTGAGCCACACTGCAGCATCCACACTGAGTCAGCTAGAGCACTCCATACCTTCAATAGCTGTAAACTTACTGCTCCTGGAAGATTGTGCTCAGTAGTGTTGAGCCTGAAGATGTCTATCAGTGACTTTTAATTCAAATTATCGAAATTTGTCATTCGGAATAACGTTGCATGTTAAAGCCTAAATTTCAAATAGGCTTATTAGCACTGCACCCATTTAACACCTGCCTTTTGCTTTTCAACAGAAAAACATCCACAGAATCATTCAGTGTGGAATAATGTCATTCTAACCATTGTACAGACATAAATGGACTTCTATTTATTAAAAATATCAAGGAATCTTAGATCCTGCCAAGAAGTGGCTATGAGTAAGATGATGAGCAATGATCTAGCTGTATAGCACGACAGACTCAATCACCTATCCCTGCTCCTATTTGCTACGTTTCTGACTTCTTGAAAAAGCTATCAAATTATATCTCCTACAATACTACTCTTTCCTGTTAGTAGTGCTGATTTTCTCCCTGATAAGTATTTATCCAATTGAAATCAACCACCTCAGGCAGTGCAATCCAGATCTCAACTCATGAGGTAAAATAAAATATTATCTGCTCCTTTATCCACCTTCCATCATCACCTTCCCCCCTCTCTTTATTTATCCCAGAGTCCCCTTCCCCTCTCCCATTCCTGACGAAGGGTCCAGACCCAAAACGTCAGCTTTCCTGCTTCTCTGATGCAGCCTGGCCTGCTGTGTTCATCCAGCTCTACACCTTGTTATCTCACTTGTTTCCCCTGTTGCTTTTTTCTTGCCACTTACCATAATTTTGCATATTCTAGTTACTGACCTTCTAGCAAGTCAAAACAATACCCCCATATCTACCAAACCATCTCAGTGTTTCTATTTTCTACACCAAGGAAAACAATTCAGCTTCTCCAGTCTCTCTCCACATTGCTGAGTTCTCTCATTCCTAGTACCATTTATGCAAATGTACTATGCACCATCCAAGGCCTTTTTTTTGAAACATATAGAAACCAAATTGGTTACTCTGGCTGATTTTTAACATGTTTTATAAATGTTTATGGTACATTCATTGCCTTGTGCTTCATGCCTTTGTTTAAAAAATCAAGAATCCTATATGCTTTGTACCAACATGTCATCCCACCCTCAACAGTTTATGTTAGAACAGCCCCCAGGCCTTTTGTTCCACACTCTCTTTAGAACTGTATGGTTTAGTTTTATGTTCCCTCTCCTCATTTTTCCATCCAACACACTTTATATCTTTCTACCACCACTGATACATTACCTGTACTACCTGGTAAAAAGACAAGACTGCTGTCCTCATAAAAAACAATTACATTAAATTTACTGCACAGAAATGTCAGTCTGGATCCTAGCTAGTCAGCGAGGCAGAAAACCAAGACACTTTCCTTTTGTGGCTAACATTTATAGACTTCTCAATCATACAGCTCCTTCCACTTACTAGTTTACAGAAGACCCTTATATTTCATTCTGACCATTAATGAGCATCAACTGTTTCTTCTTAACCTTAAATAAAGACACTTTTAAATTTAAAAATATGGTTAACCAGATATTAACAGATTTCTCTCTCCTTTTTTAAATTCAACCTTTTGATAACAATGGTGCATTCTCATAGGAGTCAGACTGATATGAGCCGAGGTGAGTTTTGTGACAGAATTGTATGAGAATTTCAGCAGCGCTTATCTCAATTCACGGTACCTTTTTTTTGCATTTGCTGAGCAGTGTGGCACAAATTTTCTCTGGAATGGTGAGTTGCCAATAGGGGGAATTTTGGCTTGTTAAATGCCTTATTAATGGCACAACTCATCTCATTAATATTGAGCTTCCTACCTTACCAAACTCACCAAAGAAGGTACACATTGGGAATTCTCAACATGGAAGTCATAGCGGGCACTTGGCAACGTCAGCTCACGGCTTGCTCCAAAGGACCTCCATGTTAAACACCAGTTGCCAATATCTCAGCTTCCAAGAACCCTTGTGGCAAATGTCTGAACCAGTACAAGACACTGTACTTCATGGTGCACTTTGGGCCTGTACTAGTAACTCACACTGTAATGCAGCAGCAAGGACACTATGTGCTCAGGGACACACACCCAGCTCATGGACAGCACTAGGTTGTATCTCTGGGCTCTTCACTCACTACCTTTGCACTCACTGCTTCGCTGCTTTTCTTTTTGTACTTTGCCCAGTCAGCCAAGGACACTAGCCTCACAGGCTACATTGGTGTGCTGATTTGCACTAACAAAGTCAGAAAAATTGTCATAGTTGTGAGCAGGCCTCAGTCAAGTTAAGGCAGGTAATCTCAGTGAGTCCCAGCCCAGCAAGTGAAGGGAAACCTCCAGTTCCTTGGACATGATCTTTCAGCACTTCAGAGTCAGGACATTCTCCACATTAGGGGCAAGGAGACAAATGTCGCACAGTCCACCAACCATTCTGCCCTTCCTCCTGCAAAAGGGACAGGCAGGTGTGGCAAAGCTGTCGCTTTTTGTGCAGGTCAGGAAGTGTCCCTAGTGAGTGAGTGGATACTGCAGAGGGCATGCAGTGTTAGTGACATGGGGGTGTTGGGGTGGGTGACAGAAAGTGAGTGAAAATGTTGCAGTCAATAATGAGAATAGTAGAATATTAGCCTTGGTAGGTGATGGGTACAACAGCAGAGAAAGACTCAACATGAACTTTGAGAGAGAAGATGGTACCACTTACTCTGGCAGAATAGAAAAGGTCATTGACCTTCTTCCTTCTTTACTGTGCATCCCTTGAGGTCGTTGAGACTGCAGTGATCCAGGTGGTAATTTCAAACTGAGCTGGCATGGTCTGGCATTCTGGTGGCCTGTGCTGGTCCTGGAAGAAGAGGACTTCCCTCCTCCACTCTGCTGTATCCTGTAGGAAATCCAGATCCATCCTCACAGAATGAGTCAACAAATTTCCCCTGTCTGCCATGTCTGGGGCAGATGTCATGAATGGTGCAGGACTGATCTGAACTGATGGTGTTTGTCCAGCTGCGCAGCAGGCTTTTAAACATGGCACCAGTGCTGGGGTGGATATCCTGGGAGTGTCAAGATATTCTGGGAACAGCCCATGGTATGATGGGGCTAGAATCATGGGGCAGAGTGGATAGTTAATCAGGCAGTTTGGTAAAGTACGGTGAGAAACCAGTGAGGCTCATGGTTAAAAACTTGACTCATCTACCACTTGACACAAAAAGGTAAGATTTAGCCCAATTTTTTCAAATGTAATTGAAGAAATAAACTACATTTTTGCTTCCAAGCAAACATTATAATACGATCAATTGTTAACAGATTCATTGCGAGAGGTTTCGAGTACAGGAGCTGGGATGTGTTGTTGCAGCTATACAGGGCCTTGGTGAGACCACACCTAGAATATTGTGTACAGTTTTGGTCTTCTTTTCTGAGGAAGGATGCTCTTGCTCTCGAGGGAGTGCAGGGAAGGTTTACCAGGCTGATTGTGGGAATGGCGGGTCTGATATATGAGGAGAGATTGACTAGATTGGGATTGTTTTCACTGGAGTTCAGACGAATGAGGGGGAATCTCATAGAGACTTATAAAATTCCAACAGGACTGGACGGGTAGATGCAGGGAGGATGTTCCCGAAGGTGGGTGTGTCCACAACCAGGGGTCACAGTATGAGGGTTCGGGGTAAACCATTTAGGACAGAGATGAGGACACATTTCTTCACCCAAAGAGTGGTGAGCCTGTGGAATTCATTACCACAGGAAGTAGTTGATGCCAAAACATTGGGCAGCTAGATATAGCACTTGGGGTGAATGGGATCAAAGGTTATGGGGAAAAAGCAGGATTACCCTGTTGAGTTCGATGATCAGCCACAATTGTGAAGAATGGCAGAGCAGGCTTGAAAGGCCAAATGGCCTCCTCCTGCTCCCATCTTCTATGTTTCTATCCCACATTCCCCATTTTTTAAAAAAAACATGCAAAAATAATTACCAAGCAATTAAAGATCATTGTTATCCATATTCTTATAACGCAGTATTCAATGTTCTTATCAAAACACAAAATATCCCTGTTTGAGGTCATTAAATAATTTCTCAGGACAAGCATTTCTCTTCGTAAAACATGACAATTAGTGGCTTGCATCAGCCCATTTTATTTTAGAAATATCTTTTCTTTGCAACTTTCCCACCCTAGCAACACCAATTCTTAAGCTTTTTTCTGTGATGCCTTTATTGGATGAAAATTGTCCCAAAGAGGATAATTATCACATAATCTGAGTTTTTTTTTTGCCAGACCACCCATTGTATAAAATGTTCTTCGGAATATGAGAGAAGTACATCCTGATCTCTACTACGTCAACTAGTCGCAGTCTTTCAGCAGCTAGGGTGCTTTTAACTTTTTCAGTTTGTGGGCTTCCCAGGCCAATGGACAACAATTATTACGATTCACCTCTGCCGTGCTGGAATATCCACCTGGAAGATTGGTGTCTCTGACTAAATTCCACAAATTTCCACAGCTAGAGTCTCAGGTGAGATACCGGAGGATTGGAGATCTGTGAATGTTGTACTGTTAATTAAGAAGGGTATGAGGGATAGGCCAACTAATTATATGCCAGTCAGTCCGACATCAGCAAATTATCAGAATTATTCTAAGAAACAGAATAAATTGTCACTTAAAAAAGTAGAGATTAATCATGGATAGTCAGCATTGTTTTATTAAAAGGCGGCCATAACTTACTAACTTAATTGATTTTTTGAGGAAGTACAAGGAGAATTGATGAGAGCAGTGTCATAGATGTTGTTATCTATATGGATTACAGTAACGCATTTAACAAGATCCCAGACTGGTCAGAAATGTTAAGGTCAATGGGATGCAGGTGAATGTGGTGAGTTGGATGCAAAATTAAATCAGTGACAGGAAACAAAGGGAAATGGCAAAAAAAGGACTCACCTTCGTTCCACTCCACCCACATTTCAATGAATTCCGTTCGCTTCTGGATGTCGAACTCTTTTTCTACCACCTTCATGCCTATTTCTTTAACCAGGAGTCAAACCCACCCTCCATAGACCCCTTCTCCCATCTCCAAAAAACCCCATCCTCCTGGACACCTCCCCATGGCCTCCTACCCTCCCTCGACCTCTTCGTTTCCAACTGCTGTCGCAATATCAATTGCCTCATTCCCTCCACCTCTCTCACTCACTCCAACCTCCCCACACGGAAAGTACTGCCCTCCGCTCCTTCCACTCCAACCCTAACCTCACTATCAAACCCACAGACAAGGGAGGCTCTGCAATGGTATGGCACACTGACCTTTACATGGCTGAGGCCAGGCGCCAACTCTCTACACCTCCTCCTATTTATGACCCCACCCCTGACCACCAAACCATCATCTCTCAGACCATTCATAACCTCATCACCTCAGAGGACCTACCACCCACAACTTCCAACCTCATAATTCCGCAAATCTGCACCGCCCGTTTCTATCTCCTTCCCAAAATCCACAAACCCGACTGCACCGGCTGACCCATTGTTTCTGCCTGCTCCTGCCCCACCAAACTTATCTTCACTTACCTCGACTCTATTTTATCCCCCCAGTCCAGGAACTCCCCACCTATGTCCAGGACACCACCCACACCCTCCAGCTCCTCCAAGACTTCCAATTCCCTGGCCCTCAATACCTCGTCTTCACTATGGACGTCCAATCTCTGTACACTTGTATCCCACCATGCGGATAGCCTAAAAGCCCTCCGCTTCTTTCTCTCCCGCAGGTCCAACCAGTCCCCCTCCATCAACACCCTCATCCACTTAACCGAACTTGTCCGTACCCTTAACAACTTCTCCTTCAACTCCTCCCACTTCCTACAGACTATGGAGGTGGCCATGGGAACCTGCATGGGCCCAAGCTATGCCTGCCTCTTCACAGGATACGTGGAACAGTCCCATTTCCGCTGTTACACTGTCACTATCCCCCACCTCTTTCTCCGTTACGTCGATGACTATATCGGTGCTGCCTCGTGCTCCCATGAGGAGCTTGAACAGGTCAGCAACTTTACTAACACTTTTCACCCCAACCTCAAATTCACCTGGACCATCTCTGATACCTCTCTCCCTTTCCTGGACCTCTCTGTCTCCATCTCTTATAACCGCCTCGAAACTGACATCTATTTCAAGCCCACCGACTCCCACAGCTACCTAGACTACAGCTCCTCTCACCCACCCTCCTGCAAGATTGTGATCCCCTACTCCCAATTCCACCACCTCTGCTGCATCTGCTCCCAAGATGGGGCGTTTCACTCGTGAACATCCCAGATGTCCTGCTATTTCAAGGACCGCAACATCCTCCCTCTGGTGATCAAAAATGCTGTCAGCCGCATCTCTTGCATTTCCTGCACCTCTGCCCTCAAATCCCCTCCCTCCAACAAAAAAAAGACAGAATCCCGCTTGTCCTCTCATATCACCCAACTAACCTCCAAATTCAGCACATCATTCTCTGCCACTTCTGCCACCTGCAATCTGACCCCACAACCAAAGAGATATTTCCCTCTCCATCCCTATCTGCCTTCCATAGGGACCAGTCTCATTGCCACTCCCTCATCCGCTCCACACTCCCCACTAACCCCGCCACACACGGCACCTTTCCATGCAACTGCAGGAAGTGCTACACCTGCCCCTACACCTCCCCTCTCACCTCCATCCAAGGCCCAAAACAAACCTTTGATATCAGACGGGTTCACCTGTACATCCGTCAGTATGGTCTACAGTATCCCCTGCTCCCGATGTGACCTCCTCTACAACGATGAGACCAAGCATAAACTCAGAGACCGTTTTGTAGAGCATCTGTGCTCTGTATGTGACAAACGACAACAAATTCTGGTTGCCAACCATTTTAACTCCCCCTCCCACTCCTATGTTGTCCATCTCTGGGCCTCCTCTGATGTCAAAATGATACCACCCACAAACTGGAGGAGCAACACCTCCATATTCCACCTCGGGAGCCTACAGCCCAATGGCCTAAACAAGGAATTCCCCACTTTTAAGATCTCCCCACCTCCCGGCCTCATTACCATGTCCAACCCTCCCTCTCATTTCCACCTCCTAACCTGGCACAACTGTCCATCTTCTCTCCCAGCTATCCACTCCACCCATCCTACTGACCATTCCCCACCACTGCCTACCTGCACTCACCTATCACAATCCCACCTACCTTCCCCAGCCCCCACCCCTTCTCTCTCTATTTATTTCCCAGCTGTCTTTCCCCTCCCCTTTTCTGAAGAAGGGTCCCAACCAAAAACATCAACTTTCCTGCTCCTCTGATGCTGCCTGGCCTGCTCTGTGTTCCTCCAGCTCCACACTGTGTTATCTTGGACTCCAACATCTGCAGTTTTTGCTATGTCTGGTTGATGGATGTTGTTGAAAATGGAAGGTAATTTCCACTGATGTTCCATGGGGCTCAGCATTGTGTCCCTTTTCGTATGTTGTATATTTAATGATTTGGGTTGAAATGGGGAGGAATGATTGCTAAATTTCTAGATGATCCAATGATTGGCTGGGTAGTTGATAGTGTCGTGGATGGATATTAATTGCAGGATGAAGCCAATGCATGTGTCAATGGTTGAGTGGATGGAAAAGTGGAAAATCAAACTCAATCTCAAGAAGTGTGAGGTCATACATTTCAGGAGGCCAAACAAAGCTGGGGAATGCATAATAACTGGGAAGATAGAGGATGAGAAAGATAGAGGATGTAAGCAATCTTTGAGTACATGGCCACAGGTCCTTGAAGGTGGCACAACAGGTAGATAAAATGGTAAAGAAAGTAAATGGAATGTTTTCCTTTATTAACCAATATGTAGAATACAGAAGCAGTAATGAAATGTTGGAAGTACATAAAACAGTAGTCAGGCCACAAATGGAGTTTTATGTACAGGTCTGGTCACCATATTGCAGGAGGAAATGATGCTGTGGAGACAGTGAAAAGGAGATCAACAAGAATATTGTGACATGAGGAAAGATTAGATAGGATGGCTAGAGTTGCTTAGCCTTTGAAAAGAGTTGGCTGGGGATGACTTAATTGAACTGTATCAAATTATGGCGGGTCTAGGGGCACAGATTTAAAATAATCGCTAGAAGGATTAGAAGAGACAAAAGGAAAAACATTGTCATCCAGAAGATATCTGGAATTCATTCAGAGATAAAAGGTACTGCAGATGCTGGAGAATCTGAGACAACAAGCATGGGGCTGGATGAACACAGCAGGTCAAG
>JAHRHZ010000082.1:21685942-21717815 GCA_024137785.1 Ginglymostoma cirratum | reverse complement strand
GCAGGTCAGGCAGCCTGACCTGCTGTGTTCATCCAGCCCCATGCTTGTTGTCTGGAATTCATTGCCAGGTTTGGTTGCTGAAGCAGAAACCCCCAACTGTTTAAAAAGTTCCTGGGTCTGCACCTAAAGTGCAGTAAGTTACAAAGCCTTGGAACAGGTGTTTGAAGGTGGGATTAGAATGAGCAGCTAGTTTATTTTGTTTTTCAGCCACCCAAACATGATTGCTGAAATGTTCTCATTCTGTATCATAACCATTTTTTTTGGTGCCACCTCCTGACTCTCTAAAGCCTGTCCACCATCTACAAGGCACAAGTCAGGAGAGTGATGGAATGCTGCCTATTTGCCTGGATGAGTGCAGCCCCAACAACATTCAAGAAGCTCGACACCATCCGTTTCACAACCATCCACCTGCCAATTTTTAAAAATTCTTTCATGGGAGGTGGGCATCACTGGCTAGGTCAGCATTTGTTGCCCATTTATAATTACCCAGAGGACAGTTGAGATTCAACAACATTGCAGGGCGGCACGATGGCTCAGTGGGTAGCACTGCTGCCTCACAGCACCAGGGACCCAGGTTTGATTCCAGCCTTGCGTGACTGTCTGTGTGGAGTTTGCACATTCTCCCTGCGTCTGGGTGCTCCAGTTTCCTCCCACAATCCAAAGATGTGCAGGTTAGGTGGATTGGCCATGCTAAATTGCCCATAGTGTTCAGGGATGTGTAGATTAGGTGGGTTACAAGGGGATGGGTGAGGTTGGGATACTCCAAGGTTCAGTGTGGATTTGTTGGGCTGAAGGGCCTGTTTCCACACTGTAGGGATCCTTAAAAAAAATTGCAGTTGGTCTGGAGTCACATGTAGGCCAGCCAATGGTTTTCTTCCTTAAAAGGAAATTAATGTAGCAGATGGGTTTTTCCAATAATGGTTTCATTAGACTTTTAATTTCAGACTTCTGAATTTTTACCATCTGTCATGGAGGGAGTCGGCCCAAAGTTGTCAGAACATGACCTGTCTCTGGATTAATAGTGTAGCGATAATATCACTCGGCTATCGCTTTCCCAAAAGTTATTGGGAAATTTGCAAATGATACAATCATGCCCCTCCCCATTTCAGTCCAAGTCATTAATATATACAGCATACCACAAGGGACCCAATACTGAGCCCCGTGGAACACCAAATGGAAACCATTTTCCATTCTCACTGTTAAAGTAATCCACTTTCATAACTTGATCAACAGGTTTTTCTGCAAAACCATGAGCAACTAGATTTTATACGTAACGTCAGGGAGCATTTTCTCTCTGTATATTCATCTGTATGATAAAGCATGTATAGATAAAGTTTTGTATCTGTTTTTTTCATATTTAATATTTTTCAAATCAACCTGTTCAAAGATATTATAACTCACCTCTGGAGCAGGTGGGACTTGAACCTGGGCCTCCCAGTCTGGGGTAGGAACATTGTCGCTACACCACAACAGCCCTAAAATTGGAACCTTGCAAAAGTCGGGAATCCAACCCAGGTCAATTGCTTGGAAGGCAGCTACGATCACTTAGTGCGTCCACCAATTTCATTCCGGCTGTCCACCTCTTTATTTGACATCCTTCTCAACTAATTTTCTAATTAGTTTGTGGTCATTATAATCTGTAGTAACGGCTTCTACTTTTTGTGGTATTCCCAGCCTCTTAAATACTCGTTTTTCTTGTCAAATTACAACCTCCACATACCCTTGTTCTGGGCTACTGTTATATAATCTCCCATTCCTGTCAGCAAAATTCCTTTTGCAATTTTGTGATCTTTTCCTAGCAATCTTTTGCTATATTCACTTCCAGAACTCACAGTATTTTCTGACTTCCCACATCTTTACCTCATTTTGCCAATCCATGGAGATTACCTCCCATCCCTTATCTAGCACGTAAAGTCAATGTTTGTATTTGTTGGTGGTTTTCCCTGTGCCCTCTATCATAATGCCCGTTGTCCTTTCACTGGCCTCTTTTGGTATATATGTTATATGTTACAGTGGTCCCAATAGCGTTGTCCTGCCACTTTGCATCTCTGCATCAATTTGTCATCTGACATAACCTGGTCCTCATAGATTGTCGGACAGATGTGCATTCGAATTGTGTGGTGACTCATCACTTTCTATGACTTGTTAAGATTCTGTAAGTGTGTAACCAGTATCGGTTTACCATGAGAAATGCACCCTAACAGTTTTGATGCTGTGCTGTGTCCTTACCTGATCCTTTTCTCTCTCTCTTTCTCTGAAAACTGAATGTCATTAACTTTGAGTTTTCAGAGAAAAAAGGTGACCGTTCTTCAGAACTGGACCCAAAACATTAACTCTGTTTCTCTCTCCAAAGATGCTGCCAGACCTCTGAGTTCTCCAGCAATTTCTCTTTTTGTTTCAGTTTTCCAGTATCGACAGTTCTTTTTTTTTGTTATTTTGTGACTGGTTGATTTGATTTGTTTTATTGTCACGTGTACCTAAGTATAGTGTAAAGTTTTGTTTGTGAGCAATACAAGCAGATCGCAGTAAGCGAGGACATACAGACCATAGGGTGGAAAATATCTTGGACAGGGGCATACAGGTTACATTGCACGGGGTGTGTGCTAGACAAGATCAACATTAGCAGGATCAGCAGTATTTGAAATTAGAATCCATTCATCAGTCTAATAACAGAAGGGGAGAAGCTGTTCTTGAACCTGCTGATGCTAGTGTTCAAGCTTCTGTTTCTTCTGCCTGACGGAAGAGGTTGTTGGAGAGCATTACCAGGGTGGGATAGGACTTTGATGTTGGCAGACAACGAGCCAAGTAAATGAAGTCCATGGATGGACGGTTGACTTCCGTGTTGGTCTGGGCTGTGCACACAATCATCCGTAGTTTCTTACAGTCCTGGGCAGAGTGGTTGGTCCATTTGGAATTTATCAAGTAGCTCATTCATTGTCATGTGATTTCTTTCACCACACTCCATTAATAAAGGGACTCCCCAGCTGCGTGTTCGTTACCACGATGTTTAACACATGTCCCTAAATTCATCATTGGCAAATTCCTCCCCATTTCAGTAAGGAACTTAGCCAGTGCTCTAGTCTTGGCCCATCCAGATCTTCATTAACTTTTCCACTATCACACTTTTCTCTCACTGTCTGGTGTAGTGTATTACTAAATCTCATCGCCATACTTATAACGGGTGCAGGCTGAGTTTATTTTTCCCACACGATCAATGCCTTTGCTACAACTTTGTTCCAGCCTCTTGCTAATGGGGGACTCACGATGGACTGTGACGGTGACCTGTATTTTTTGCATATACAGTGTCACATTTATCGCTGATCACTTTCATAGGCTTATTCCACTCATCCCCCTTTATTCTGTATCCTTTCATAGCATTTATAACCTGTGAGATGATGAATGGGAAAACAGCTGATGTCGCTTTAGGATAATTACCCTTTTTTTCTATCTAAGATCCTAGCTCCTCATGCAAATAACACCGATTCACATTTTGATTACAGAAGTTAGGTTTTGTGTAAATGGCAAATCCACTGACTTTCCCCAAAACAACTGACTTATCATGTTCTAGTGTTGGATGAAAAGAGCGAGAGGATTAGTGAAGCTGCAAGAGAGGGACAGGATTTCCTGTACGCTGCACTGTCTTAAGAGTTTGTGCCTGTGCACTGAATGAGAAGATGAGGGGATTGGTCTGTCATAGGAACCCATGTGGAGGGTGAGGGTTCCCTACTGTGTCGAACTCTGGAGAAGGACAGGGGAGGGGCAACTTCTGTATTGTTCAGAAGTGCAGGGATTGGACAAGGCCAGTTTACTGTTAGCTAGCAGTTACTGAGGGCTGAATGTCATCAGAAAGTGTCATTTTTGGCCAGTTTCACGGAGGATTTCTATCTATGAACCCAACACATTTTCTCACATTTTCCTCTCAAACTCACTTCATTAGCTAAGCACCACAACTTTAATGCAGCCCACTCATCTCATCCTCCCACTCGCCACATGCAGAGGAACTGGCCTCCTGAGACTCCTGTGCTGACACCATCTTTACAGGCCAGCCATACACCTTCACATTGTAGTCCACAGTTGCCCTGCACAGTTGGATATAATTTGTCCGGGCCATGTTGTACAGAGGGTATTTGGCATTCCACTTTGCTGATGGGAACCTGGAGGTGCTCCTTGGACAGGAGTCTCTGTACCCTCACTGCCCATGTGGGCTGTTGGTGACAGGTGGAGGACCCACAGAAGCAAGCAGCAATCTGGAGTTACCAAGTAACCAGGCTCCGGTTTTCAGGTTGGGAATTGTTACTGTTTAGTTTCTATACAGTAAGTGAGTGAATGGGAAACTGTGTATCAATGAGGCCCACTGACGGAATAAAAACCATGTCAATGCATGTTAGTATACATAAACAAGCATAAACTGCTCACTAGTGAGAATCATGTCTCGTTGTTAAACATTTAGTTGGAAAATGGACCTTTTGCTCTTCACGTCTAACAGTTCCTTGCTGGCCACCTTACACAATTTTACCAACTTTCTTGCCAATGCCCATGTCGTTCAGTGCTTGGAAAGGTTTAGTCCCGAGTGTCTATCTGACTACAGGTCGGTTATGCTATTTTTCACACTGTTGACCTAATATGAGCCTCCAGGGAAGTGAATCGTGATACAGAAATCACCCGAGCTACCGCAGCATGAAGCAGAGCATGTGCGGTTTAGGCATCTCGCAAACCCTGTTCTCCTTACAGCAGATTTATAATATAAATGCAGCAATAAAAATTGCAGTCCCGCTGACAGCTACTCTTTAATCATCGTCTAACTACACAGTAGTGTTTATTTAAATTGTATGCGTGGTTCAGGAAAATTATGTTGAATCCTCTAAAGTCATTTGCATCAGTGCTTTTTGCTGGCATGTGATCTCCAGCGTTTCCAATCTTATGAGTTAGTTAAACTGAGGCAACGCATCGCTCAAGGCAACAGATGCCAGCCCATAGACTTGTGGATATTACATGTACACCGTAGCCTCGACTCGATTTGTGAGATTAGATTAGATTGACTTTTCCCTAGTCGCTGAAGCAGGGACGCAAGATGCAGCGGAGCAGTTCGGAGTTGAACTGGTTTTGAATGTTTATGCTAATATGACTTTATAGTGCTATTCTTCCTTCAAGAAAGCCAACAGAATAGACTTTCTTTTATTTGTTGCGTCCCTTGAGTCAGAGTGGGAGGCACTTCCCTCCCAACGCTGTCACTCCCTCCGCCACATCTGTCCACTTGCCTTGCAACATCGAATTTGCATGAAGAGCCGAGAGATTCAAGGTTCAATGGGGAAGAATTCTAGGTGTTGACACACACACACATAACGGTATGCCCCAATTAAGGGTGCGGTGTGGCCTTTAATTTACTATAACATGGGGGACGGAGAACGGTAACCAAAATTTGCAGCAGTATGAAAGAACCAAAGTACTGAATGTGGAGATTGCTTCCCATGAAAAATTAATTTGTTCGAAAGTGTAGTCAACTTGCAGTTTTCGCAATGAAAACAGCCATGTCAAGAGGTTGAATGCTACTGATGGCAGCGTCTTTAACAGATGAAGTGATAAAAATTCCATCTCATGATGAATTTGACAATTGAAATTTGTAAGATTGCTGCCACTCAGGCTGCCAGTATACATTACAGAAGAGCTGATGTATTAACTTGCAGGATTTCCTGATCCCTATCCCCTTCAACAGCTACCTCCTCACCCAATCAGAAATGAAGGATGGAAAAACGGCGGACGGGATGGAGGTGACTTATATTTTCCTCTTAATTCTGGAAAACAGTAGCCTTAATTTTTCACATGTGGTGAAAACCAAATACCATTGCCTAATTCTGCTAAATATCAAACGCTAATTAACGGTCGAGTTCTGGTAGCAAAGGAGAGAGGGAATATTCCATTTGCAAGAATCATATTGAGGGGTTCTGCTAATGTTAGAGATTGTGAAGATGAGGATTGACATGACTGGAATTCTGTCATTATGTTTTAGGCTTGGAGTCACTCTAGGTTATAGCAAAGAGATAGAGCAGCTGAAATATTAAACATAAATATGATCAGTATATTTATAAATAATCTCTATCTTTCTTGAGTGAAGTTGTTAACATTAGTTACCCTCTGACTCCCTACCACAATTACATTTCTAGGGAGGGTTGCAAGATTGCACTTGAGGACTTTGCTATCTCCTCACTGACTTCCTTCAACAGCCCTGGGTGCAATGTTCCTCTGCAGCAGATGCTTGTTCACTTCAGGCTCTGCAAAGGTTTGCAAAGCAATATTCTTTTTGTTCTTTGTATCTCCACAATCATTTACTTAAAACATTGTCAAAGTGCATATTTTAATATCTCTGTCATGACTTCAGTCTCTACAGATAGATCTTCTCCCGTTGTTCCTGAGTAGTTCTATAAAATTGTTGGATCAGACATTCAGGTGAGCCATTAAACTGGGTCTTGTCTCTCAAATGGATGTAAAATGTCCCATGGCACTCTTTCAAAGGCGACCAGGAGAGCTCTCCCCAGTGTCCTTGCCAATATTTATTGATCTATCCACAACTGTTCAGTCATTTATCTCATTGTTGTTTGTTTAAGTTTATGTAAACTAGCTACTATGTTTCTTACATTACAACAGTGAGTACACTTCAAAAAGTACTGTGTTGGTTATAAAATATCGTGGGATATCATGAAGTCGTGAAATCTGCTATCTAAATGCAAGTGTCTCTTTTTATATAAAATAATCTTGTAAGTGGATGTGTGTTTCATTGTAAAACCCCAAGAAAAGGCAAAATACTGCGGATATTGGAAAACTGAAAGAAATGTAGAGAATGCTGCAGAAATTCAGCAAATCCAGTAACATCGGTAGAGAGAGAAACAGAGTTAACATTTCAAGTCCAGTGATCCTTCTTCAGAACTGAAAGATATTGAAAAATGGGTTTAATTCTGTACTTTTGACAGAGGCAGAGGCAAACAATAAAGGGGTTGTTAATGATGAAGAAAGGGGAAAAGATGTAAAATGGGTGTAAATTAAATTGTGAAACTGATGGCTTCAATGAATGCATTGGTGACTGTTTAGTTGAAATTTCTAAATTACCAAAAAAGGTAATAATCTCTGGATTACTACCTGAGCCATGAGCAAATTAGCACAGGATCAACAAGATTAAAGAGGTAAATGCACGGCTCAGAAATTAGTGTGGGAGAAATTGATTCAAATTCATGGGACATTTGGACCACTACTGGGGAAGGAGGGAGCTGTTCCGATGGGATGGACTCCACTTGAATCATGCTGGGCCCAGAGTCAATTGCATAGTGAGGTCTGTGCTTAGGGCCTTAAATTAAATAGATCGGGTTGGGTTCATTTGCATGGAAAATTATGGAAAATGTTAAAAGAGGGGAAGGCTCATCAGAGGTTATTAAAAGTTCCAGAATGAAAAATAGGACAGAGAGTATGGAAAGGGTCAGGAATCTCATCTAAGGCACAGTAGATAAGGGGACAACAATGAGAAGGGGGGAAGTCAATGCAGAACTGAGGGTGTTGTACTCAAATGTACACAGTATGTAAAAACAGGTAAATGAAATGAACTTGGCAGGTATGATGTTTTTGGTATCAAAGTCACATAGCTGCAAGGGGATCAGAGCTGGGAACTAAATATCCAAGATACACATCTTACCAAAAGGACAAAGTACTGCAGATGCTGAAATCTGTACTGAAAATAAAAAATGGTGGAAATCACAGCGGCTCAGGCGGCATCCATAGAGAGAGAGAGCAAGCCAACGTTTCAAGTCTAGGTGATGATGTCAAATCACACCAGAGCTGATGTGAAGTGTGGAGAGGCCAGCATTTATGCTATAGTGGGAGGGTATGGAGTGCTGGGGGAGAGAGGATGTTCATAGAGCAGATTAAGTGATGGGAATGTGAGAATGGCAGAACGATAGTGTGTCTACATGCCAAACTGGAAAGAACAGACAGTCCCACTGGAAGGGAAGGGGAGTGAGTAGAGGACATGGTCATAGAGTCATAGAGATGTACAACACGGAAACAGACCCTTCCTTCCAACTGCCAACCAGATAGCCTAAATAAGTTTAGACCCCTTTGCCAGCATTTGGCCCATATCTTTCTAAACCCTTCCTATTCATACAACTATTCAGGTGCCTCTTAAATGTTGTAATTATACCAACCTCCACCACTTCTTCTGGCAGCTCGTTCCATACATGCACCACACTTTGTGTGAAAAGTTTAGAAGGACTTAGGACAGGATTTTTTTATTTTCAGTACAGATTTCAGCATTTGTGGTACTTGGTCCTCTTGATAGGATATGTATCCTAGGATATTTAGTTCCCAGCTATGATCCCCCTGCAGCTATGTGTCTTTGATACCGACAACATCATACCTGCCAATTTCATTTCGTGCTACAAACTCATTTACCTTTCTTCATATACTTTCCCCAATTTCCCCTCTCACCTTAAACCTATGCCCTCTAGTTTTGGACTCCCCACCCCAGGGAAAAGACCTTGTCTATTTGCCCTATCCATGCTCCTCATGACTGTATAAATCTCTATAAGATCACCTGTCAGCCACCAGAAAATGTAGCAAGTGAAGCTTTTTTTTTCCCATGATGGCTAAAAGACCAGAGTTATGTACAGGCCTTCTAGCAGTAGTTGGGTTGTGGGCCCGAAGATAAATCAGGAGATACAAAAGGCATGTAAGAAAAGCACTATAACGGTAATCATGGGGGACTTCAATATGCAGTTCAACTGGGAAAATCAGGTTGGTAGTGTATCTCAAGAAAAGGAATTCATGGAATGTCTGTGAAATATGTTTTTGGAGCAGCTTGTGGTAGAATCCACCAAGGAACAGACAATTCTAAATTTGGCGATGTGTAATGAGGCAGAGTTGATTAGGGAGTTTAAGGTAAAGGAACCCCCGAGGGAGCAGAAATCATATGATGGAATTCACCCTGCAGTTTGAGAGGGAATCAGATGTAATGGTATTACAATTGAGTAAAGGGAATGACAAAGACATGAGGGAGGAGCGGGGCAGAGTTGATTGGAAGAAGAGTCTGGCAGGGAAGACAGTGGGGCAGACACAGCAAAAATTCATCCCAAAGAGGAAGAAACATACAAAGTGAGTTCGAGGCAACCATAGCTGACAAAAAAATTAAAAACAGCATGAAAGCAAAAGAAAAAGCGTACAACATAACGAAGATTAGTGGGAAGACAGAGGATTGGAAAGCTTTTAAAAACCAGCAGAGGATAATTTTTAAAAAAACAATAAGGTAGGAGAAGATTAAATATGAGAGTAAGCTAGCTGGTAATACAGAAGAAGATTGCAAGAATGTTTTTAGATATATATAAGGTAAGAGAAAGGCAAGAGTGGACATTGGGCCAGTGGGAAATGAGGCTGGAGAAGTAGTAATTGGGAACAAAGAAATGGCAGAAGAACTGATTAGGTACTTTGCATCAGTTCTCATTCTCTTTAAGTTCTGGAAGACATCAGCAACATACCAGAATATCAGGAGAGTCCAGGGCAGAGGTGAGTGAAGTGGCCATCACTAAGGAGAAGGTACTGGGGAAGCTGAAAGGTCTGAAGGTGGATAAATAACCTGGACCAGATGAAGTACACCACAGAGTTCTGAAGAAGATAGCTGAGCATTGGCCAGCTAGCCTGACCTTGGTTGGTGGTAAGATTTTAAAGACTACTATTAGGGCTGAAATTGTGGAGTAAATGGAAGTGCATGGTAAAATAGGGCAGAGTCAGCATGGTTTCATCAAGGGGAGGTCATGTCTGACAAATCTGTTAGAATTCTTTGAGGAGGTACCAAACAAATTAGACAAAGGTGAGCCAGTGGACATGATCGATTTGGATTTCCAGAAGACCTTTGACAAGGTGCCGCACAGGAAGCTGCTAAATAAGATCAGAGCCTATAGTGTTAGGGGCAATGTACTGGCATGGATAGAGGATTGCCTGACTGGAAAAAGACAGAGTAGGGATAAAGAGGTCTTTTCAGGATGGTAGCTGGTGACTAGTGGTTTTAACCAGGGTTCAGTCTTGGGATCGCAACTATTCACGTGAGACATTAATGATCTGAATGAAGGGACTGAGGGCATTGTTGGTAATTTTGCAAATGACATAAAGATAGGTGGAGGGACAGGTAGTGTTGAGGAAACAGGGAGGCTGTGAAAGACGTGTACAGGCTATGAGAATAGGCAAAGAATTGGCAGATGGAATACAGCATTGGAAAGTGTGAGTCATAGTCATAGGGACATGCAGCACAGAAACAGACCCTTTGGTCCACCTCGTACCACCAACCAAGTTTCCCAAACTAAACTAGACCCACTTGCCTGTGTTTTGCCCGTATCCCTCTAAACCTTTTCTATTGATGTACCTGTCCCAATGTATTTTAAATGTTGTAATTGTACCTGCATCAACCACTTCCTCTGGCAGTTTATTCCACACACAAACTACCCATTGGTCCCTTGTAAAATTTTCTCTTACCTTAAAAATATGCCCCCTAGTTTTGAACTTTCCCACCTCGGGAAAAGACCTTTTGTTCTTCACCTTATCTATGCCTCTCACGATTTTATAAACCTCTATAAAGTCATCCTTCAACCTTTTACCATCCAGGGAAGAATAGAGGCATAGGCTATTTTCAAAGCAAGGAAAGGCTTTGGAAATCTAAAGTGCAAAGAAACTTGGGAGTGCTAGTTCAGGATTCTCTTACGCTCTGATCTTATTTAGCAGCTTCCTGTGCGGCACCTTGTCAAAGGTCTTCTGGAAATCCAAATCGATCATGTCCACTGGTTAACATAGAGGTACAGTTCGCATTTAGGAAGGCAAATGCAATGTTAGCATTCATTTCAAGAGGGAGAGAATATAAGAGCAGAGATGTACTGCTGAGGCTCTATCAGGCTCTGGTCAGACTGCATTTGGAACGTTGTGAGCAGTTTTGGGCCCAGTATCTAAGGAAGGAGGTGTTTGCATTGGAGCAGTCCAGAGGAGGTTTACAAGACTGATGCAGGGAATGAAAGGCTTGTTGTATGAGGAGAGGTTGAGGAATCTGGGTCTGTACTTGATGGAGTTTAGAAGGATAAAGCAGGACCTCATTGAAACTTGTAGAATATTGAGAGGCCTGGATACAGTGGACATAAAGGAGGTGTTTCCACTAATAGTAGAGACCAGGACCTGAGGGCACAGCCTCAGAGTGAAGGGATCACCATTTGGAACTGAGGTGAGGAGCAACTTCTTCAGCCAGAGGGTAGATAATCTGTGGAACTCATTGCCGCAAAGGGTTGTGGAGGCCAAGTTGTTGTCTTAAATACAGTCAACGTTAGGTAGGTTTTTTGATTAGTAAGGGGATCAATGGTTATGGTGAGAGGGCAGGTGAATGGGGCTGATAAACCTATCAGCCATAATCAAATGACGGAGCAGACCCAAAGGGCTGATTGGCCTAATTCTGCCCCTACATTTTATGGTCTTATGTTTAAGATATGAATCAGTTAGAAAAAAACCCCAAAAATCACATTTTGGAACAAAATAATTATATTTATTGTGTTATCTTCCTGCATATGACCCATTGCTCTGCGGCTTACAGCACTTAAGGTGTAGATCCAGGTACTTTTTAAAAGAGTTTACAGTCTCTGTCTCCACTACCAATTCAGGTAGTGAATTCTAGACACCCACCACCATCTGCGTAAAAAGATTTTCCTCACGTCCTCTCTAATCCTTCTGTCATTTAGCTTGAATCTATGATTCCTGGTTTTTGAACCCTCTGTCAAAGGAAAACAGGTTCCTCCTGTGTCCTCTATCTCTACCCCTCACAATTTTGTATACCTCAATCATGTTGCCCCTCAGCCTTCACCCCAATCTCTCCTCACAGCTACAATTCTCCAGCCCTGGCAGCAGTCTAGTAAATCTTCTCTGCAGTCTATCCAGAGCAGTTACATCCTTTCTGTAATGTGGTGACTAGAATGTGGCCTCACCAGTGTCTTGTGCAGTTTCGTCATTATATCCCTACTTTGTATTCTACATCTCTACCAATGAAGGAGAGCATTCCATATGCCTCCTTTGCAACATTATCTACCTGTACTGCTACATTTAGGGACCTGTGCACTTGCTCACCAAGATTTCTCACCCTAAGTGCATTACCTCACACTTATCAGAATTGAAATCTATCAGCCTCTTTTCTGCCCACCCTGCCAACCCATCTATATTATTTTGGAGATTATAGCTATCCTCTGCACTATCCACTACCTGGTCAATTTTTGTGTCTTCTACAAATTTCCCAATTGTGCCCCCATGTTTAAGTTGAAATCATTAATATATAAAACAAACAGCAGGGGTCCCAACACTGAGCCCTGCAGAACACCACTTGAAACAGCTTTCCATTTGCAAGGGCAGCCACTGACCATTATTCTTTGTTTCCTGTTACTAAGTTAACTTTGGATCCAATTTGACACATTACCCTGTATCCCACGGGATTTTACATTTTTGACCAGAATGCCATGTGAGACCTTGTCAAATGCCATTTCTCAAATCCATGCAGACAACATCCGCAGCAGTACCCTCATCGATCCTCCTTGTCACTTTCTCAAATATTTCAATCAAATTTGTAAGACATGACCCCTTAACAAAGCTACGCTGATTGTCCCTGACTAGGGACGTGCGTTTCTAAATTTTGTTTATCTGATCTCTCAGGATTGATTCTAACAATTCTTCACCACTGAAGTAAGATTGAGGCCTATATTTGTTTGGCATTTCCTTTGTACTCTTTTTAAATGATGGATCCACATCTGCATTTCCTCCAGGCCTCTAGCACCTCACCTGTGTCTCGCGAAGATTGGAAAATAATCCTCTGGGCATCTGCTATTTCCTCACTGACCCCCTTCAATATCCTAGGGAACAATCCATGTGGCCCTGAAGAATTATCCACTTTCAAGGATTCCAACTCCTCTAACACTTACTCAGTCATTATGATTATTTTATCCAATATTTCACACTGCTCCTCTTGAATTATTATATCCACATCATCCCTTTTCTTTGTGAATATGGAGACAAAAAATTCATTTAGAATTATTCCCTTCACTGATAGGTCCCAGTTCGTTCCTAACTATCCTGTTTCTCTTTATTTACTCGTAAGACATCTTTAGGTTTTACTTTATCTTGCTGGCTCATATCTTTTCATGCCCTCTCTTTGATTTCCTTGTTTCTTTTTTAACTTGATCTCTGTACTTTCTATACTCATCTAGGCTATCTGCAGTGTTAACTTTTTTGTAGCTATCATAAGCTTTCTTTTTCTATTTAATCTTCACCTGTATTTTTCTAGACAACCATGGGGTCTGGATTTGGCAGTACCATTCTTATTTTTGCAGTGGACATGCTTCGGGCCCTAAGGATCTCTCTATTTGGTGCCTCTCACTGGTTTACAACTGATTTATCCTTTAGCAATCCTGTCTAATCCACCTCAGCCAAATCACTTCCCAGTTTTGTAAAATTTGCCTTCCCCCAGTTAAAAGCTTTTCCTCCTGATTTCTCACTGTCCTTTTCCACAATAATGCTAAATCTACCTGAATTGTGGTCACTATTCCTGAAATGGTTTCCCACTGTCTCTGCACTCACTTGCCCATCTTCATTTCCCAAAACTAAATCCAGAATTGCATCTCCTCTTGTTGGGCTTGTCAGTTTTTGTTTTGAAACATTTCACGGACACAGTATATGAATTTTTCACCCTCAATGCCCCTTACATTGTTTGAAACCCAGTTGATATTGGGATAGTTAACATCTCCCATTATTATTGTCTTCTTATTGCTACAGGCAGAAATGTATCCATATTTATGTTCTTCTGTCTCTTTCCGGCTATTTGGGGGTCTGTTGTATACTCCTAGCAGGGTGGCACGGTGGCTCAGGTGACTGTGCAGAGTTTGCACATTCTCCCCATGCCTGCATGGGTTTCCTCCCACAGTCCAAAGACGTGCAGGCGAGGTGGATTGGCCATGCTAAATTGCCCACAGTGTTCAGGGGTGTGTGGGTTATTAGGGGGATGGGACTGGGTGGGATGCTCCAAGGGTCAGTGTGGACCTGTTGGGCCGAAGGGCCTGTTTCCACACTGTAGGGATTCTAATGAAAAGTGACTGCACTTCTTTAATTCCTAAACTCAACCTATAAAGCCATATTTGTAACCCATTTAGTGTATCATCCTTCCCTACAACTGTAATTGATTCCTTAACCAATATTGCTACTGCCCCTCCTTTTTGGTCACTCACTCTATCCTGCCTGAAAACTCTAGAGCTGTCACTTGACATCATTTCAAGTCTTCATCACTTGTTCCTCGGTGAGCCACTCTCTTCCCAAAACAATCAAGATGGAAGTATCTGAAGAAGTCCTTGTAAAGAGAACCTCAGTAAAGGAAACCAGACTGGACTTGGAAAGGAAGACGTAGAAATGCAAAGTGTATCTAAAAATCAGTATTGCTGTTCCTATTCTAGTTATTAAAGCATGTCAGGAAGGTTAATTGAATTATTGATGTTGGACTGGTTTTAGTGGTGGAGTTTCTATGGTGATACATTTAAAATAGCTTTCTGTTAAAAACTGTAACTAATGAGAGCTTACACAAGCGTTGTTACCGTAGTATTTTTAAATGTCTGCTTTCAAGATCAACCATGTGCAGATTCTGTGAACGTTCTGTAACCCCTAAGGTGCATGTAGCTCAGCTTTTGGTTTGCATCCATGTAAGCATCATGAAATAGGGATTGATTTGAAAAAGAAACCCATAACATTGACATTATTCAACAGTAAACAGTAAAGCTGGCATGGAATCTAGAATAAAAGAATATTACCTCAAAATTAAAGATAGGTTGCTGTTATGAAAAATCAGGAATCGTGTTTTCACATAAAGGATAGTGGATTATGCAGTTCTTTCCCCTGAAATCCTGTGGTTGCCGGAGGACAATCAGAGCTTTCAAGACTAAGATTTATGGAGTAAAAGTATAAAGAGATATAGAGCAAAGCTGAGTAAATCAGTTTCCGGCACAGATCAGCCAGGATCCAATTGAACAGTGGGCCCAAGAAACTGGACTACTCTTCATGGACCTAATGGTCCCACGATCTGGTGGTTCACTCAAGTGAGCAGTGACTGCAGGGAAGTTATTTAGCCATGGAGGGTCATCAGAGCAGACTCCAGTTCTGTCCCGTTTGATGAATCCTGTGAATTTTCCAGCCATTGTTATTCAAAAGTACCCTGTTTCTCAAGCTCTTGGACAATAATACCAGTCGTCCTTACCTCTACCCAGCAAAACATAAGCTACTTGTTGGACCAGAGTAGAACCTGGGGCTTTGCCATTTGGTACAGTCAATTTTATGCCATGGCAGAAACCTGTTATGCCAGCAAATGATTCAGAACGCTAAGTGTTTAACAGTGAGTCATTAGTACTGCAGACAGCACAGTTGCTAATGGACATAAAGGAGAATGCTGTTGATGGTATAATGGACAGATTCTGCTCTTTAATGTGTTCTTCTTGAGAGGAAATTGAGACATGGGTTGTAGGTTTATAAGTATGTTGCTTAAGCTCTGCAGTGACATTTAAATCTAATTTTTTGACATTACTCATGCATTCCAAAGTGCTGTACAACAAGCCAGAAATAAGTGGTATTAAATTAGTAATCATGTTTACCAATTAGTGATGCTGGATAATGGCAATTCTGTTTGTCACATTGCGCTTAGAGTGAGTTCAGCATGCTCATTTTATATTTATCCATACTTAAAGTTTTGATTTATATCTTTAATCTGTACTTACACTTGGTCTTGAAAATAAAACCTTACTTTCATAAGATATCGCATATATATTATTTTTGAACTCAGAATGATGAACTGGGGGAAAAGGATATCCTTTAATATTAAATCTTTCCAATAAAACAATATTAAAATACCCATGCTCAACCAGTTAAATAGCTACATTTTCAAATAAGCAAATGATTGTGCTTGATTCTTGTTAAAGTGTTTCCTATGAACATACAAATCAGGAGCAGGACCGCATTCACTAAATTCGTGGCTGATCTAAATATTCCAGATTCTCACCTACTCTGGTTTTGGTATCCCTACGTTTGTATACAACTCCCCTAACAAAAAATATTAACATTCTTCTAGCTTTTGTAATTACTTGTTGTACCTACTTACCAAGCCTTTGTGATTCAAGTGCCAGGACACCCAGATCTGTGAGCATCTCCGGGTTCTGCAGTCTCTAACCAATTAAATAAAATTTTTTTTTATTCTTAATGCAAAAAGGACAACTTCACATTTTCCCACTATATACTGTATTTGCCAGATCCTTGCCTACTCACTTAATCCATCTATAATCTTTGTAGATTCCTTATGTTCTCTCTACGACTTACTTTCCTATCTGTCTTTAAATCATCAAACAAATTTAGCAGCTATTCTGTTAGCCCTTCCATCCAAGTCATTACTAGAAATTGTAAAACGTTGAGACCTCAGCACTGATCCCTGTGGCACAGCGCTGGCTACATCTTACCAAACGTATCCGCTCACAGTCCAACAATTTGCTTAGTACCACTTCCCTGATTGTTATTTTCTTGAGTTCCTCTATTTTTTCTGTTTTGTTATTTAAAGCTGTTTCTGGGATGTTACATGCATCCGCTACAGTGAAGACTGATGCAAAATACCGAAACATCAACTTTCCTGCTCCTCTAATGCCGCCTGGCCTGCTGTGTTCCTCCAGCTCCACACTGTGTTATCTCATCTTATACCTGTTCAATTCATCTGCCATCTCCTTATTTTCCGTATTAATTCCACAGACTCTCTACACAGGAACAATGCTTCTGTTAAATCTTTTGTTAAATATCTGTAGAAACACTTGGTATCTGTTTTGTATATTTCTAACCAGTTTCCTTTCACAGTCTTAATCCTTCCCTCCAATTAATCCTCATGTCATTCTTTGCTTATTTTAAATATTTTGACCAATCTTCTGACTGCAAACATCTTTACATAATTAGATGCTTTTTCTTTAACTTATTCCCTCGAGTTCGGAACATTGAGAGATGATTTCATTGAGACATTAAAGAATTTGAAGGGGCTTTATAGAGGCTGACATTTTTTTTTTCACTGGCCCGGGAATCTGAAACACAGGGTGCGAAACCTTGGGTGAAGCAGCTGATTGCTTAGAACAGAGATAAGGAGAAGTTAGTTCACGCAAAGGATGGTGAATCTATGGAATTCTGTACCCCAGAGCCATGTGGTGTTGGACTGGGGTGGACAAGGTCAGAAATCACACAACACCAGGTTATAGTCCAACAGGTTTATTTGACAACACAAGCTTTCGGAGTCTCAGTCCTTCTAATACCCGAGAAAGGATTTAGGCTCCGAAAGCTTGTGTTGTCGAATAAACTTGTTGGCCAATAACCTGGTGTCGTGTGATTTCTGACCCTGTAGCCCAGAGGTTTGTGGATGCTGCATTATTGAACAGATTTAAGGCTGGCTAGACACATATCTGCTGTCTCAGAATTGAGGGATGGGGAATGAGCAGGAAAATGGAGTTGAAGCACATCAGTCATAATCTTATTGAATGGTGAAGCAAGCTTCTGGTCATCAATAACTCCCAAGCTCGCAAGGTGCTGATAGTGAGGGATTCAGTGATGAAAGCTATTGAATATCTTGGCGAGATGGTTTGATTTTCACTCATTGAAATGAGAAGATTTAGAGGATTGTGATAACTGTCTCACGAAACGACCATAGAAAACAATTGTGAACAATCCAGAGGAAGGATAATTAGTTGGTGAAGAGCCTACTTTAATGGGATAAGAATAGAACTGGATTGAATAAATGTGAGTTTGAGGTTGTTTGGACAAACCTTAGCTGAACAATGGGTTACCTTCAAAGAAGGGACAGTTTGGGCCCAGTTAAGGTACATTTCCTCAAAACAGAAGAGTAGGACAAACAAGTCCAAAGCTATCTGGATGTCAGACGGGATAGAAATTATAATAAAGAAATAAAGTGTGCTTATAACAAATGTTGGGTAGAAAATTCAATTGAAAACCAGGCTGAATATTCAAAATTCAGAGAGATGGTAACAAAGGAGATAAAAGAAGCAAAGAGAGGGAATAAAGAGACTGGCTGCTAACATAAAAGGAAAACCTAAGGTCTTCTGTAGGCACATAAATAATGACAGGGTGGTAGAAGGCGGAGTGGTGTTGATTAAGGATTAAAAAGGGATTTACACATGAGACAGTAGCTAAAATGAAGTAATACACTTCAGTGTGAACGGTGGTGGGACTACAGAGAAGTATTGTGTGAGAGCAATGGAGATCACAGAGTAAATCAGTATCTGATTAGTTTACTCTTGTGGCCACTCTTCGTGTCTGAATGTTGACTGTAAGTGTCAGTAGCTATTCAGCTATCGGTGCTTCACATTTGAACCTGAGATTGGCAAATAGGCACTTCCATCATGTGTCACTTTGCAGACTTGATTTTCCTGCCTCAAGTGCTATGGCTTCTTACAGCACTTTGTCTCCCTCCCCCACCTGACTGGGGGGGGCCTCAGTTTTATGTATGATTCGGTTTCTTACTCCATAAATTTGCAGAGGCTTTAGGGTAATTACTGTGTGGTATTGCTTTGAAAACCATCTCCTCCACACGCACCCAGGACACGACTTCAAAGAGTGTCAGGTGTGTTATCCATAGTGCCACGGCTGTTGTTTACCCCTCACTTAATGTCACAATAAACAAAATGTCTGGTCATTATCTCAGTACAGTTTGTGGGGATTCATTGTGTGCAAATTGACTGCAATGTTTCAAATGTTGCAATGGTGCCTACTCTGTAAAAGTATTTGTTGTAAAGCACTTTGAGATATTTGGTGGTCGTGCAAGACACTAAATCAATACAATTGTTTTCCACTTTCCCTTTCTGGTACCTTCTGCAATTTTTTTAATCAGTCATGAGATGTGGGTGTCAGCAGGTAGGGAAGAAATTCTTACCCCGAGGGCATTTAGGAACCAATCACGTTGCTCTGAGAACAAAGCCAGAACAGATAAGGAGGGCAGATTTCCTTCCTTAAAGGACCTTAGTGATTCAGGTAGATTTTTCCCTGACAGTCGACAACTTTCACGGTCATCATTAGTCTGTTAATTCCAGATTTTTGTTGAATTCAGATTCCACCATCTGCCATGGTGGGATTTGAACCCAGGTCCTCAGCATATTACCTGGAATTCTGGATTAATTGTCTCACAATAATAACATACGGCCATCGCCTCCTTATCCCTCCTTGTTTGGTAGGTACATGTCTCCTAACAAGCCACTCAGACTTGCAGCAGAGAACTCAGCAGACATGGATTAAGGTAATTCCACCACGTTCAGTGTTTCTCCGGCCCTTCATTTCCCTGGGAGAGTTTGATTGGCATTCAATGTTTGGAAGGTCTACAACCTATTTCCATGTGTCTTAAGGACGCCAGAATGCTGTGCTCCTGCACTAATCCTACAATATATGTGATAGATTGAGAGACTGTCCCATGCATTCTATTTTAAAACAAGAATTAAAATTCTTAAAACACGAATATTAAAAGTGTAAATTATAAATATCTAAAATAAAAACAGAAAATGTTTGAAATAAACAACAGCTCAGCCATTATCTTAAAGTGGGAATTCCTTATATTGGCATTGCCATCTTCAATGTACAATAATCTGTATTAAAGCATATCTCCATTTTTCCCCATTACCAGTTTTGATGGAAACTAAATTGAATATTTGCCTGAATTGATAAATGATGCTTCAGGTTGGTATCTGATTACTTGGTTCTCTATCTCCTCACATTTGATCTTTTCATCTAACTAGCAATGGTGAAACTCTCCATTAATGTGACAGATGGGCTGGTAGAGTGCACCATTTTCAAAGATAAAAATAAAATCAAGATTGGAAAAAAGTGTGTTTTGTCAGGACTATGCTATGACAATGTTTCAGAAATTTGACTTTCATACTTAGGTTGTGTATATTCATGCATATGTAGTTATATGTGAACAAATTACATAAATGCCGAATGTTTTTATATGACCGTCCATTCATTTCACTGTTTGTCACTGCACAAACTATTTTTTAGCATTTATCAAGGAGTATGTTTGCCTTGTTCATTAGTTAGTCGTAAAGATCATCATCAAGGCAGTAAAACTGTGCAAATGTCTTGAGGGCTGAAGTTTCCCCAAAGAGACGAGATACAGGAGTCAGACTGTATTCAGCACCCAAACTTGCTTCTGGTGGGAAATCGCTTAAATTCAAGATTTTTGTATGAATGAGCCCTTAATGGCATAGTGTAAGGTTCCCTGTCTAATTGAGGGCCACAAATGCTGGAGGGTCAGAAGCCTCACCAGTTTGTTATTCATAGTAAATACAAGCATACTAATTTGGTATGAAATAAAACATACAAGTTAAGTTTGAAATAAAACATATGAATTAGCAGCAGGAGTAAATCATGGCTGGTCTGATTACAACCTCAACTCCACATTTCACTGTATCTCTGTACATGTGACAACAATAAACCAAACATCAAACATTCTTGTCTAACCCCATTAACCTTCCACCTCTTTATCAAGGGTCAATCAACTGCCACCTTAAAAATATTCAAAGACTTTGCTTCCGTTGCCTTTTGAGGAAGAGAGTTCCAAAGATCCACAATTCTCTGAGAGAGAAGAAATTGCCACATTACTGTGCAAAATGGGCTATTCCATATTTTAAGTTATATGTTTGCTGACACCAGTAATCCAATGATGATTGCTGACTGCGCGTCCTCCATTTATTATTAACGACTCTGCATGCGCAATATTAAGACGATTTTTAAAAATAAAAATCAAAATCTTGCTTTTCTAACACTCTGTTTTTCTTACCCTACCTACTCTTTCATTTAAATATTTTCACTGTTTGGTATTTGTAACTCTTTGTTCAGATATATTTATGGGAGATAGCGCGTGCTCCTGGGTATCTGCAAATGCAGCCTATTTTAAAAAGGGTCCCCAATCCTAGATTTTTCACAACAGGAAACATCGTTTCCACATCCACCTGATCAGGACCCTAAAGATCCTGTACACTTCAATAAAGTTACATTTTATTCTTCTGGACTGCAATTACAAATCTAGTCTGTCCAACACTTCTTCAAAAGCACACCTGCTCATTCCAGCTATTAGCATAAAATCCCACCTTCGGTATTCAATTCTCTTTGCAGCAAACAAGAACATTCTGATAACTTTCTGAATTACTTGATGTAAACTAATCTTCTGTGATTCACATACCAGGACACCCTGATCCCTCTGCATCTCAGAGCTCTGTAATCTTTCACCGTTTAGATTATATGATTTCTTATTACTCTTCCCGTCAAATTGACAATTTCATATTTTCCCACATTATACTCCATTTACCAGCACTTTGCTCACTTGCTTGACCTATCTATATTCCTTTTTAGCTTCCTTATGATCTCTTAATTTTCTACCTGTCTTTATGCCATCACAAATTTAGAAGCCATATCTTTGGTCCCTTCTTCAAAGTTATTTACATAAATTGTGAAAAGTTGGGATCCCAGACTGATCCATGTGGCATACCACTCATATCATTTTAACCAAAGAAGGACAATGCATGCCTCTGTCTCTGTTTCCTGTTAGCTAGCCAATGTCCCTAGTGCATAAGCTTTTATTTTCCAAAGTAACCTTCGATCTGGCTCTTTCAGGAATATGGTTGGACAACGGGCAAGCTGATTGGCTATGATCATGTTGGATACTTTCCACCTCTGTTCTTCACATCGACAGAGCTGACGCTTCTGCCTAATCTCAGCCCCTCTCTCAGCAATCTTTCAGATTTCTGAACCCAAACTTAACACCAGTCTGCAACTAACTCATAAAAACCAAAAGAACTGCGGATGCTGTAAATCAGGAACAAAAACAAAGTTGCTGGAAAAGGTCAGCTGGTCTAGCAGCGTCTGTGGAGGAGAAAACAGAGTTAATGCTTCGGGTCCAGTGACCCTTCCTCAAAGACAGTTCTGAGGAAGGGTCACCGAACCCAAAACATTAACTCTGTTTTCTCCTCTGCAGATGCTGCCAGACCTGCTGAGCTTTTCCAGGAACTTTGTTTTTGTTCCTGCAGCTAACTCATTTTGTCTGTTTTTGCCTCCAATGTTTTGCACACTCAGTGATGTCTATCATAATGTATTATTCCTGCTTTCTCAATAAAATAATGCCCTGAAGGCTATTAAATAGATGAAAACTTCATTGCAAGTTGGAAGTTAACATGCTTGCTCCTGGTTTCTGTAAAGTACAACCTGTGATAAAGTTTTCTGTCTCTTTACCCAAACAATCCTATTTTTCAATCTAATGAGAAGGTCTTGCCATAAAGTTACAGATGTGATATAGTTGATTGCAGTACCAATAACGAAGACTGAGATAAAATAGAATTTTTTTGTATATGGAGTTATTGGAAAATGGAATAGATTAACACAAATGGCCAGTGAACCCTAATCTATGCCCAATTTAATGGAAACTGACAGGATACATGAAAGTGATTGGAATAAATAGTTTGAATTTCAAGCTTGCAGAGACTTTGGCTCCAGCAGAGTAAGTTGATTGGCCAGCGTTTGTGCAGAGATTTTTTATAACATCTGACTCCCTTGGGACAATGTGTTTCTGTGCCAGCCTTCATTTATGCTCAATTCAGGAAAAAAGATGAGGATGAATTTCTTCTGTCAGACGGTTGTTAATCTTTGGATTTCTGTTCCCCAGAGCAGTGAAGGCTGGGTCTTTAAATATATTCAAGGTTGAAATAGTCATAACAAGGGAGTCAGGGTTTATGGAAGTTCATGCAGCAAAGTGGAGTTGAGGCTGCAATCAGATCAGCCGTAATCTTACTGAATGGTCGAGCAGGCTCAAGAGGCTGTTCCGATTTGTAATAAGTTTGTGTTCAATTGTCAGTGATAGTCACCTTAAACAGGCGTATGTTCTACATTTGCAAGGGGACAAAAACATCTCCGAAATTGGCCAGATGACTTCCATCTACAACTATTTCCATACACCTGAAAAAGATTGCTGAAAGAAGGCACCAACAGAATCGACAGAAAAGCAGAAGCTAACAATTCTGAGCCTGGCCCAGAAAATTTCAAAGATGCAAAATACTTCTTGTTTAATGTTTAATAACGCAATACTAACACATGCAGTTTTAATAGACAACAGATGGAAGGGGGATAAGTAATCATCATGGTTACAATTAAACTTCTGGTTAATTAGTCGTGAAACATGTCTTTGAAATTGGCCTCACTTATCCATCAGTAAGAGTATATGAAGCATGTCAGAGATCTAGAGCATTGCTAATTCACATGTAACACTCATATATTTGTGAAAGCTGCCTGTCATTTCGCTAGTTTTAAGCTTTAGATGTGAGACTGTAAGTGACACGTAATGGATGGTCACAAGGATGAACATCATGCAAGACATCAGGCTGCTGACGATGCAGTTCCAGTACCTGGACTGGGTGGGCGACTCCCTGCAGTACATTCCTGCAAAGGGCTCATGCATCTTTGTGATCTCCTGCACTTTTCATAAGGTACTCTCCAGAAACAGGGAGACCTTCGAGGGAGTGAGGTTTGGTATGACACATTTCAAGGAGGAACAGGGGCAGGATGAGGGAGCGGAAAAGCATGAGGAGGGGTAAGATGCAATACATTGAGGTGCTCTGGCAGAGGGAGGTGTCTGGGCCCAATGTAGAACTCAAAAACTTCATCAATGACTCATCACCACCCTGAGACCATCTATCCAGGCACATTTCAGCTGATCACCACCACCACCCACAACCGCACCCCCCCCAACTATCTAGTGGGACAGCATGGTCTGGAATTCTCTTTGAGATGACCGTGAAAACACTTCCATTGACGATGCAAACTAGAGTCAATCTTGTCTTGCTTCTAAATCTGTACAGAGGTTTCATTGTCCCAGCTCATGGTTCCTCCATCCCTTTCACCTCTTCACCCCTCTTTACAGGCTCAATGTTAAAGAATATCAGTTCAATTATCTGCCCAGGTAACAAGCATGGGGCTGGATGAACACAGCAGGTCAAGCAGCATCATAGGAGCAGGAAAACTTGACGTTTCGGGCCTAAACCCTTCATCAGAAATGAGGGAGGGGAAGAGGGTTCTGAAATAAATAGGGAGAGAGGGGGAGGCGGATAGAGGATGGATAGAGGAGAGGATAGGTGGAGAGGAGGCAGACAAGTCGAAGAGGTGGGGATGGTGAGTGTAGGTAGGAGGGTAGCTGCCAATGTGGTATACTGCATCCGCTGTACCCGTTGTGGCTTCCTCTACATCGGGGAAACCAAGCGGAGGCTTGGGGACCGCTTTGCAGAACACCTGCGCGCAGTTCGCAACAAACAACTGCACCTCCTTGTTGCGAACCATTTCAACTCCCCCTCCCATTCCTCAGATGACATGTCCATCCTGGGCCTCCTGCAATGCCACAGTGATGCCACCCGAAGGCTGCAGGAACAGCAAATCATATTCCGCTTGGGAACCCTGCAACCCAATGGTATCAATGTGGATTTCACAAGCTTCAAAATCTCCCCTCCCCCAACCGCATCCCAAAACCAGCCCAGCTCATCTCCACCTCCCTAACCTGTTTTTCCTCTCACCTCAAGCTACACCCCCATCTCCTATCTACTAACATCATCCCGCCCCCTTGACCTGTCCGTCCTCCCTGGACTGACTTATCTCCTCCCTACCCCCCCACCTACACTCACCTTTACTGGCTCCATCCCCGCCTCTTCGACTTGTCTGCCTCCTCTCCACCTATCCTCTCCTCTATCCATCCTCTATCCGCCTCCCCCCCCTCCCTATTTATTTCAGAACCCTCTTCCCCTTCCCCATTTCTGATGAAGGGTTTAGGCCCGAAACGTCAAGCTTTCCTGCTCCTATGATGCTGCTTGACCTGCTGTGTTCATCCAGCCCCATGCTTGTTATCTCGGATTCTCCAGCATCTGCAGTACCTTTTATCTCTGATACAATTATCTGCCCATTAGTTTACATTATGTTGCAAAACAGAAACAGTGCTCATTTCAATGGCTCACTGGGGTTTCCTCACATTGTCCGATGTGGTGACTTACGCACTTGCCACTTCTCCATGATGTATCACTTATGGCTTTGGATGAGGTAGAGGGAGCCTGCTCACTTTTGTCTGCTTGTTGCTGTGATGCACTTGTCCTTGTGGTGGAGGTCCTTGTAGGAACTCCTGAATGTGCTGCTGGCGTCATTGCAGGCCAGCCTGCAAAGGGTACTGCTGCACAGTTGCTTCCTCGATATCAGAGGAGGATCGCAAAACCTAAACATTTTGACAGCCTTTGAAGGAAGTGGATATAGTTCTTATGGCTAAAGGGATCAAAGGCAATGGGGAAAATATGGGAATAGGCTATTGAGTTGGATAATCAGCCATGATCACATTGAATGATGGAGCAGGGTTAAAGGGCTGGATGGCCTACTCCTAGTCCTATTTTCATTGTTTCTACCTGTGTTTCTTCTCCTCTCAAATATTCCTTCTTTTGGAAGATAGAAAGATATTTGCTGTGAAAGATGTTGACACAGTGAAAATGTCACGGGGCTAGTAATCCAGAGGCTTCGGCTAATGCTTGAGGACTTGGGTTCAAATTTCACCACAGCAGCTGGGATTTAAATTAAATGAATAGATCTCGATTATAAAGCATACTGTCAGTGATAGTAACCATGAGAGCTACTGTTGGAAAATCCCATCTGGTTTACTAATGCTCATTATGTTCTGGCAGGTCGTCATCACTATTGGCTCTGAGCCTTGAATGGGGATCAGTAAGTCTCATGTCTGAGAGCAGCATGCATCCTCAGGTCCCTTAGCTGCTCTCAAAGTGAATATCCAGAGGCCTTTCATGAGGGCCTGGTATTCCACTCATTTTGCCAGAGTGAACAAGACCATTGAACCTTTTCCTGCACTGCAGCCTCCAGCCGTTCACATTCTCAGCCACCAGCTTGATCAGTTTGTGATCTTCGTCTACCAACCTCCAGAAAGAGGGCCTTCTTTCTCTCCCTTACTGCCTTAGAATGGACCAGGTTCACAGCTGCAAAGATCAGGGCTGTCCCTGTTCCTCTTTTATATCTGCTGTTGCAATTCAATGAGTAAAACAGCAGATGCATTTCCTCGCTGCTGTGGTCCATTTAAATTGGGCCTGCACTCTCTCAGCGCTGCCTCTGTCACTGCCAATCAGTCACTTAATCCACCCTCCATCCAATTGGCAGACTGTCCCTTTGAAAATCAATGCCTGAGACCACCACCTCACCTCCCAGATGGGCTCAAACCTGGAAACAGTCATAATGTCTGATCCCAACCCCAGAGGAAACTCTTGCTGTTTTTATGGACTCAGTTCACTCAGATCCTGTTTGCGTAATGGGGTTAGAAATCATGGACATTGATTCAATTTGTGTGTAGTAGAATGATGAATGTCTCTGTTTTTTTTGTGGTGGAATGCAACAAATCCTGACTGTTGTTTGGCCTCCTGATATCTGCACTGCAGTCCTGTTGGGTTTTCCTGCTGTGAAGGCAACACGATCCTTCACAGGTCGTTCATTTTCCTTTTACATTTTGAATTTTTTTTGTCCCCCACAGTTTTGCAGCCAGAGATTCAAATTGCTTTTCTTTAGTTTAAAGGCACTCTGCTGAATTTTCTCACTGAGATAGTGGTCATTATTTTTAATAATTGATACAGAATTATAACTGAAAGGGAGTTCATTTTAAATCGTCAATGGCTTGTTAATATTTTAATTTTTTTTGCTCTGGTATTACTTGGCCTGTTCAGATTGTAAAGTATGTACACAGAAAGCTTTGCAAAGCTGTTTTTTCACCCCTTCCTGAAATTGCTGATTTTGAATGCCTGGATGGTACGTGTTAGCAAGCTGTTTCACTGCAAGGCGTCACAATTAAACCCTTGTTGTCTTTGCCCAGTGTGCTCAAACATATGCATTATGGCAGGGATGGTTGTATGTAATTGCCAACCCTTGTCAAGTGTAATTGGTTACATTCTGGGCAGACTCAGCAATCACAACATTGTGTAACCCTAATGTCAAACAAGGAAGTCAGAGTGACTCTTAATAAAATTCAGCTTCAACCTCAACAATTGTGTCCAATTCTGAGCACCGTACATTAGAAAGGATGTGAAGGCATGAGAGAGAGTGCAGAAAGGATTTATGGGAATGGTTCTGGGGAAGAGGAACTTCATTTAGAGAATGTGACACTGTTCTCCTGAGAAAGGAGTGGGTTGTGAGAGGTGGGCTCAGTCATGAGGAGACCGGACAGAATTGATAGAGTCACAGAGATGTACAGCACAGAAACGGACCCTTAGGTCCAATTCATCCATGCTGCACAGATATCCTAAATAAATCTAGTGCCATTTGCCAGCATGCGGCCCATATCCCTGTAAACCTTTCCTATTCATATACCCATACAGCTGCCTTTTAAATGTTGTTATTGTACGAACCTCCACCACTTCCTTTCGCAGCTCATTCCATACACACACCACCCTCTGTGTGAAAAAGGTGCCCCTTTGGTCCCTTTTAAATCTTTCCCTTCTCACCTTAAACCTGTACCCTCCAGTTTTGGACTTCCCCACCCAAGGGGAAAGACCTTGTCTTTTTACTCTATCCATGCCCCTCTTGATTTTATAATCAAGGTCTGTAAGGTCACCCCTCAGCCTCTGCCACTCCAGGGTAAATAGCCCCAGCCTATTCAGCCTCTCCCTATAGCTCAAACCCTCCAACCGTGATAACATCCTTGTAAATCTTTTCTCAACCTTTTCAAGTTTCCCAACATCCTTACTATAGCAGGGAGACTTTTCCCATTGGCAGAAGGTTCAGGAACCAAAGGACACCAATCAAAGGGATTTGGCAACAGAAGCAATGGGGACACGAGGTATAGCTTTTTACGCTGTGAATGTTTAGAATCTGGAATGTACTGCCAAAGAGTTTGGAGGAGAGAAGCTCCGTTGAAGCTTTTAAAAGTGAATTGGATCACTCTCTGAAAAGGAACAGTATGGGGGAGGTAGTGGTTTAATGGCAATGTGAGTGAGTGAATTTAAGTTCAATTAATAAAAAATCTGTCATTTAGAAGTGACCACAAAACTATAACTGATTGTAGTAAAATCTGATCTTGTTCATCAATGTCATTTAGGGAAGGTAACCTATCACATTAATCTACATGTGACTCCAGATGCTGTTGACTGTTAACTCCCCAGAAAAGCTTGAAAAGTCACTCAGTGTGTGGACAGTTATCAATGGACAACAAATGCTGACCTTGCCAACAATGGCCAAGTCCCCAAGAACACATACGTTTAAAAATCAAATTACAGGGCTATGAGAAAAAGGCTGGAAGGTGGCACTGAGTGAAGTAAGGGGCAATGTCGGCCTAGAGGCAGCTGGTGAAATTTGAAATCAATAAAAATTTGACGTTAAGAGTCTAATGATGACTGTGAATCCATTTCTAATTGCAGCGTCATCTAGACTCGAAACATTAGCTTGCTATTTCTCCATGGATGCTGCCTCCTCGCTGTGATCTCTAGCATTTGTTTTTTTCAGTGCAGGAAAGACCTATTTGGTGCACTAATGTCCTTTAGGGTAGGAAACCGCCATCCTTAACTGGTTTTGCCCATATGTGACTCCAGACCCACGGTAATGTGAGAAGAGGCAACGGCCTAGTGGTATTATGATTAATCCAGGTTTCCCCCAGATAACGTTCTGGGGACCTGAGTTCAAATCCTGCCACAGCAGATGGTAGAATTTGAATTAAATGAATATCTGGAATTAAGAATCTAGTGATGACCATGAATTGATTAGAAAAGTCCATCTGGGCTCACTAATGTCCTTTAGGGCCTACATGTGACTCCAGACCCACAGCAATGTTGTTAATTTTTCACAATTAGGGATGGGCAATAAATGCTGGTGTAGCCAGTGACACTCTCATCCTGTGAATGAACAAAAAAAGAGTTGACTCTTGAGTGGCCAATAGATGCTGCACTAACCAATGATGGCTAGATCCTGTGAATGAATACATGAAAAAAGATTGCTCCTTCAGAGGGCCAGCACAGTCAAGTTGGGCAGAATTGCCTCCTTCTTTGCGATACTGTACTATGATTCCATGAGTTAAATTGAATCATGTCTTTCAAAAGGATATTGGATACATCTCTAAAGAGAAACATTTTACAGGGCTATTGTAGAAAGACAGGCTAGTGGGACCTGCTGAGGTGTGTGGTCATGACAAGCTCAATGGTCTCATCCCATGCTGTAACCGCGATGGCCCAGTATCAGCTGGACAATTTCCCACTGCAACTCTTTTCGTTTGCCTGGGATGGAGGTTGTATGATGTGAGGCCTTAGATGCTTGAACGTGTATTGTAAATGTTTCCAGTGTTTTTCACTCAGGCTTAGAACCAAGCTGAGAGTTCTGAAGTCTTAGATCCCTGGGTTGGAGCAGTACCTGCAAATAGACAAGAGTGGAACTGCACGATCAGCACAAATGCCTTTGATCCGTTGGTAAATGTACTAGACCTGTGCTGATCAGTGTCTAATGCATTTGAACATCTGCTAGTGGTAACCCCACTAGTCAGACATTATACAGAATGTTATGCTGCCTGACTGAATATCTGACATGGCATTTCAGTGATTTATAGCATGCAGTCATGTTGCATTGAACTTGAGACTGGAAATTAAATGAATCTCTCTCCACCCAGCAAAGTTCCAGTTCAGTACGTGAGAAAAGAAGTTGAAGACAAAGGAATGTGAAAAAGATGGCAGTAGACAGAAAACTGAGTTTTAGCACTCCTGTTGTTTCGTGAATTTCCTACTCCTGCTCCTGTTTCTTATGTTCTTGTGGATCACCTTCCAGATGTCTGACTATTCAGATTGCTATTAACAAAGTTGCATTATTGAAAATTCACATTGTATCAGTGAAGTAAAATTCTGGGCTGTGCACAGTTTTCATTATATTACATTTGAACTGTGAAAAATACCCATCAATAATCATTTATGTTAGGTGGATGAGAATGGAAGAGGAGGAAACTAGATGTCAGATCAGACCGATCGTAGGGTAGGAATCAATGATCCTGTGTAGAGTTAATGCTCTTCTGAACAGTAATAACCTTGTAAACTGTGTTTAACAAGAACTCAGTCATGGAACATCTACAAGCATGTTGTGAATTAGCCTTCCAAAAGGCGTTTGACAAAGTTTCACACAAAGGCTATTAGGGAAATGGAAAAACTTTCAAGATTTAGAGTGATTAGATTTCAAGTGTTGAGTGAATGAAACCAGAATCCCTACAATCATTACTGTTGTTAACCTGAAGGCAGTAGATTCCGTGGATCTGGTCAAATTTGAGCCAATTCAAAATTAGTGGGATTAAAGGGGAGTGGCATCAGAAGAGTGTGGTCATGAGGTTTGTGGGCGGACCTTACAATGAGGATCAGTTTATTGTCAATAAGTACCAAACTCTGCACCTGAGGAGGAAAATGAGAACACAGGAACGGTGATCATAAAGAAGGAATGGTGAAAGGGCTGTATGATAAAACAGAAACTGCTGGAAGTATTCAGTAAATCGTGGGAGAAGAACAGAGTTAACTTTGCATGTTAGAGATGTAACAGGTTTAAACGCAGAAGGTAGATGGTAGAAAGGACAAAAGGGGAAATCTGCGATAAAGGAGCAATAAATGATAACAGAGATGATGGTGCAAGGTAAAATGGAGTGTAATGGAACCAACCATGGAACAAAATATGAACCGAAAGAACTGTGGATGCTGTAAATCAGGAACAAAAACAAAGTTGCTGGAAAAGCTCAGCAGGTCTGGCAGCTTCTGTGAAGGAAAAATCAGAGTTAATGTTTCGCGTCCGGTCACCCTTCCTCAGAACTGATTATGGTCTTGAGGAGCTGTCAATGAGAGTAACCAAACCATAACCAACATCTGCTGATGGCAACAAATCAGGGCGTGATTATAATTATATTTTGCTTTTGTAAAGGAATCTGAAAATATTGGTTGACTTGACGCTAAACATGTCGAACTGAGGCACAGCAGCAATTGATCAAGCCAATATGGCCAGTTTGGTAGATCTCAAACCAGAGGAAGCCACAAACGAATTGCATAGTCTCTGCTCAGGCCACATTTGGAGTTGATTGCCCTGTTTGATGCCTGAGGAACAAAGGAAAATAACAAAATTAGTCCACAATCAATACTCTTTCGGGTGGAGTAATAACATCCGATTGCCACCGCAAACAATTTAACTGGAGTTGAATTATGTTGACCATTTATTATCCTGATACGATAGTATAATTCAGAAATGTGATAGGGAACTTGTTGTGTTCAGGATGGCATAATTGTGCTTTTCACATGATCCCATGATCCTGCACAATCTTTTCATGGGTGGATCAAGCAATCAGTAAAATCGAGTTAAATAAGAATCATTAAGCTGCTTTATTTCACATCTGGTCAACATACAGAGCGATAGTTATGGATTAAACTCACTTAATTCAGTAGGCATAATCTTTCTTCACAAAATCATGCAAACCAATTCTCACGCTTCACTTCATGACTCCACAGTGAATTACTTTATTTGACTTCAAACAATGTACCTCCTATAATTAGAGATAACAAGATGTAGAGCTGGATGAACACAGCAGGCCAAGCAGCATCAGAGGAGCAGGAAAGCTGACGTTTCAGGTCGAGACCCTTCTTCAGAAACCATCTTTTAACTGGTTACATGTCTTGATAACAGATGTCTTCTGAAGAAGGGTGTCGACCCGAAACGTCAGCTTTCCTGCTCCTCCGCTGCTGCTTGGCCTGCTGTGTTCATC
>JAHRHZ010000082.1:21660021-21680942 GCA_024137785.1 Ginglymostoma cirratum | reverse complement strand
CCCGAAAAGTCAAGCTTTCCTGCTCCTACGATGCTGCTTGGCCTGCTGTGTTCATCCAGCTCTACACCTTGTTATCTCAGATTCTCCAGCATCTGCAGTTCCTATTATCTCTGATACAATTTAAACCTCCTTAATACTCAGCTTTCCATCTTATCAAATTTGCCAAACAAGCTAGATGTCAAGAAAACTCAACATGTTAAACAGAGTGGCTACCTGGAATATTCAGCTCACTGCTGACTCTGAAGGATCTCCATGTTGGACACTGGGCACCAATATCTCAGGGCAAGCTCCATCGACATTGACCACACATATTTCACATCCACAGATATTGGCATGAGAGCTTTTATGAACCCTCATGGCACATCTCCGAACCACTTACAGGACACTTCTGCACCTCAGGCTGGACCAGGTTGCACCTCCAGGCTTTTCACTCAGTTTTATAGCGCTCACTCACTCTGAGCCACCCTAGAGCAGGTTATCCTAGACACAGCAGACCGGGGGATATCAGCCTGCTTTGCAGGCAGGGACCCGGAGGTCCTGCTGGATGGGATTGTGTAGAAGCAGGACCATCTTTACCCCGGGACCAGCAGAGAAGGCCAAGATATCAGACCAGGCCAAACCAGCCCAAGGTTGCCATTTGGGTTAAAACAGCCTTGGTTATCTGGAGTGAATAACAGCACTCCATTGTCTATCTGCTGCATCACACTCATTTTTCTGCTCCCACCATTCCCACCAAGTCTCATGCTTTTCTGCTCTCACTATTCCCTGCAACATCTCCCCTCAATTGCTCTCACCCACCCCAACCTCCAACACCACTAACCCTGCGTGCTGTCTGTGCTGTTGCTCGCTCTGGGCGCCTTCTCAGCGGTACTAACAGTTACTGATGTGTTGTCCCTTTTCCTCTCTTTTAATATCTACCTCTCACTTATTCCAGGAGGGAAAAAAGGCCACAATAGGGCAGAAAGACTCAATGCAGGTGGTGGGCTGCCTGACTTTCAACTCCTCATTTCTTATTATGGGAATGTCCTGACTTTGACCAGCCAGACGGGCTGATGGATGAGTGCAAAACAGGCTTTTAAAGACAGTTCAGGAGTCAGGATGCCAGTCTTTCAACTGATATCCACTGGCAAGTTATTCTAGGAACAGCGCACTGTAAGATGGGATCAGAATTGGATGTGATTAGTGCCGTAGGGAATGAAGCATAGAACATAGAACATAGAACATAGAACATAGAACATTACAGCGCAGTACAGGCCCTTCGGCCCTTGATGTTGCGCCGACCTGTGAAACCAATCTGAAGCCCATCTAACCTACACTATTCCACTATCATCCATATGTTTATCCAATGACCATTTAAATGCCCTTAAAGTTGGCGAGTCTACAACTGCTGCAGGCAAGGCATTCCATGCCCTGACTACTCTCTGAGTAAAGAATATACCTCTGACATCTGTCCTATATCACCCCTCAATTTAAAGCTATGTCCCCTTGTGCTAGCCATCACCGTCCGAGGAAAAAGGCTCTCACTGTCCACCCTATCCAATCCTCTGATCATCTTGTATGTCTCTATTAAGTCACCTCTTAACCTTCTTCTCTCTAATGAAAACAGCCTCAAGTCCCTCAGCCTTTCCTCATAAGACCTTCCCTCCATACCAGGCAACATCCTGGTAAATCTCCTCTGCACCCTTTCCAATGCTTCCACATCCTTCCTATAATGCAGCGACCAGAACTGTACACAACACTCCAAGTGCGACCGCTCCAGAGTTTTGTACAGCTGCAACATGACCTCACGGCTCCGAAACTCAATCCCTCTACCAATAAAACCTAACACACCGTATGCCTTCTTAACAACCCTATCAACCTGGGTGGCAACTTTCAGGGGTCTATGCACATGGACACCGAGATCTCTCTGCTCGTCCACACTACCAAGAATCTTACCATTAGCCCTGTACTCTGTATTCCTGTTACTCCTTCCAAAGTGAATCACCTCACACTTTTCCGCAAGTTTGGTAATACATGGTGAGAAAACTCACTCGGCCTCATGGCAGAAATTGTCCCAATACTTGAACTTAACCAGGAAAACATGTAAGCAGCCCAAGCACTTAAATATTTAGGAGATTTTTCAAGGCTAGATTACAAAAGGCATGTGAGATAATGTGGATGAGTAGGCAGCACAGTGAGTGTGCAGGGGTTTAGTCATGTTGCAGGTTGGAATGGGTGAGAGCAAGTGAGGGAAGATGTTGCAGGTAGTAGTGAGAATGGTGAAGCATGAGACTTGGTGATGCTGGAATTAAAATATTGAAGCCTGATATATAATCTTCCATATGGATCTTTTAGGCCCAACAGGCCCATGCCTTTTTAATGTATGCTTTCATTGTTTAATTTCTAATTTCGTTTTAGGCATAGCTTAACCATGTAGACCAAATCCTGCTGGAAAAATGATCTTGTATTAAAGGTCCATACTTCTTTCCATTTGCAAGTCAGCCTGCAAATTGAACAGATTAAGCAACACAGTGTGAGTTTGTAAAACTCCTGAGTTTGTTTGACAGTAACGAGATCTTGTCCTTACTTTTCAAAAGTTCTACATTTGCGCATTAATTGCCCATTATACTTGCTGAAGCAAGTTTAAATGTAGTGTTTAAAAGTGTAAAAAAGGTACCCTTTTGGCGTGATAATTGTTAATGCAATGCCAATCAATGACACCAGCTATTTTAAATTTGATTTTCATTCCCACATATATTCAATTGTTCAAGATGTTCAAAATGAAAAATTTTAAAATTTAACATTTTTACATTCCCTTTTTCCACAGAGTCCAATCTTCCCTCTCTTTACTTCTCTTGTAGGACGTGATTTGACTCTAATTCAGCCTACTCACTTCTGTTATTTTCTCCTGACCCTTAAGTTTCATGTGTTAAAGAAATAGACTGATAGTCCCATTTTTCATTGAGATCCCAGGTGTCTGGTTGCCCTCACTGTACTGTCACTCACTGGAAATCAGAGTGCAAAAACATTTTGAACTGGAGAGAGCAGAAAATCATATTGTAAGTCCCTACTCTGTAGAGCAACTATACAAGAGATTGTGATTATCCTCAGTCTCTCACCATATTCAACTAACTTCCTGCAACACCTCCCTAGGTCCCCAGTGCAGGTGCTCTACGAAGCGATCTCCGAGCTTCTGCTTGGTCTCCAAGAGAGGAGAGAGAGGTGTCAGAGATGGTCCAGGTGAACTTGAGGTTGGGGTGAAAGGTGTTAGTAAAGGTGATGAACTGTTCAAGCTTCTCGTGCCCTCCTTCCTGGACCTCTATGTCTCCATCTCTGGTGACTGCCTCAAAACCAATATCTGTTTCGAGCCCACCGACTGCCACAACAACCTAGACTACACCTCCTCTCACCCACCTTCTTGCAAGAATGTGATCCCCTACTCCCAATTTCACTGCCTCCGCCGCATCTGCTCCCAAGATGAGGCGTTCCACTCCCAGACATCCCAGATGTCCTCTTATTTCAAGGACCACAACTTCCCCCTTTCAGTGGTCGAAAATGCTCTTGACCGCATCTCTTGCGTTTTCCGCACCTCTGCCCTAAAATCCCCTCCCCGCAACAATAACAAAGACAGAATTCCCCTTATCCTCACGTGTCACCCCACTAACCTCCGGATTCAACGGATCATTCTCCACCACTTCTGCCACCTGCAATCTGACCCAGCAACCAAAGCTATATTTCCCTCCCCACCCCTATCTGCCTTCCGTAGGGACCGCCCTCTCCGCGACTCCCTCATCTGCTCCACACTCCCCACTAGCCCCACCAGCTCCGGCACCTTCCCCTGCAACCGCAGGAGGTGCTACACCTGCCTCTACACCTCTCCCCTCACCTCCATCCAAGGAACCAAAAAAACCTTTCACATCAGACAGATGTTCATCTGCACATCCACCACTGTGGTCTATTGTATCGCTGTTCCCGATGTGGCCTCCTCTACATCGGTGAGACCAAGCGGACGCTCAGAGACCACTTTGTAGAGCGTCCGTGCTCTGTTCGCGACAAACAACAACACCTTCCAGTCGCGAACCATTTTAACTCCCCTTCCCACTCCCTGGGCAACATGTCCATCTCTGGGCCTCCTCCAGTGTCACAATGACACCACCCACAAACTGGAAGAGCAGCATTTCATATTCCGCCTCAAAAGCCTACAACCCAATGGTCTCAATGTGGACTTTACCAGTTTCAAAATCTCCCCACCCCCAGCCTCATCCCATGACCAACCCTCCCTCTCATCCCCGCCTCCTTGACCTGCCACAGCCTGTCCATCTTCTCTCCCACCTATCGACTCCTCCCACCTCACTGACCAATCCCCTCCACTGCCTACCTGCACTCACCTGTCACCATCCCACCTACCTTCCCCAGCCCCACCCCTCCTCTCTCTATTTACTTCAGAGCTCCCTTCCCCCTCCCCCATTTCTGAAGAAGGGTCCTGACCCGAAATGTCAGCTTTCCTGCTCTTCTGATGGTGCCTGGCCTGCTGTGTTCATCCAGCTCCACACTGTGTTATCTCTGACTCCAGCATCGGCTGCTCGTACTATCTCTGCATATGAGAGATGCTTAAAAAAATGGTTTTGCTTGGGTTATAGCTGAATACAAAATAAGGGATACCCAGGGGGAAGTTACCAACTGCAATCAAATCAAGATCTTTAGCTCCTTTCAATCTGGCTTGACCAGTATCTTCAGTTTTAATTACTGCAGCGTTGGTGACTCTATCTCTGGTACCTTGGTCCTAATGTCCAGATTCCCTTCTAACAGTGTCCACCTCTTTGTTGCTCTCAGCTCTTTCAAACCATTCCTTAAAAGCTACATCTTTGGTCATAGAATCCCCACAGTGTGGGGACAGGCCCTTTGGCCCAATAATCTTACACTGACCCTCAGAGCAGCCCATCCGGACCCATTTCCCCCTATAATGCACCTAATCTGCACATCCCCAAATGTTATGGGCAATTTAGCATGGCCAATCCACCTAGCCTGTATGCCTTTGGACTGTGGGAGGAAACCAGAGCAAACCCATGCAGACACTGGGAGAATATGCAAACTCCACACGGACAGTCACCCGAGGGTGGAATCGAACCTGGGTCCCTAGTGCTGTGAGGCAACAGTGCTAACCACTGAGCCACTGAGCCATTTTTCTGAACTGGTCACTTCTCCTAATTTCTTCCACTGTAGCCCAATGCCAAATTTCATCTGCTACTGCTCATATAAAGCACCTTAGAAAGTAATTGTTATGTTAAAAGTACTATATAATTGCAAATTGTTGTTGGGAGTCTGGGTGATTTTTATGTAGAGTGATAAATCCCAGGAACATGTTCACAGGAGGGTCTTAATCAACAGGTCTGGATAGTTTATACCCAGAATAAAAGACAGTTGTGGCAGTTGTAATTTAGCATTTTAGCTGAAGTGCTAAAGTGAGAATGAATTGTATCTGTTATTTAATCCTGATATTACTCTGACGCTTTTGTGATTATTCAGTGATATGTGATTATGTTTAATCTATGCGGTGAGCTTTATGAGGCAGATTTGTTCTGCTTTGTTTTCTGCCAGATCCAGCATTTAGTGTTACACTGGCGAGTTTTGTTTTACTTTGCTGCTAGCACCGTGGTTTAATGCCAGCTTGACACTGCTGGCTCTGTTTGCTGATGTGTGTGACATTCAGATTGAAGGATTTACAATTCCAGTGTCACTACCCGGAGGTCATCAATTGGTTTGCTGTGGTTTCCTGTGGAATAAAATGGTCAGCGTATCCATGTAATCTCAGCAGCTGCATCTCTAATACTGGGACATGCATGTCTCTAAAACTAATACACAGTCTCTATCTTTAGAAAGGTTTTGAGGTCGTAGAAGGTTTGCTCCCACTCAGTTAATGAGGAGAAAATTGGAGTTATGCCTAATCTGAATTATGAGTACTGCACTTCTCGCACTCAACAATGGATATTATGTCTATTCTGGTTTCTGATGATCTTTTGTTTCATTACAAATGCTGCATTAATGGACTATTTACTGTAAAACACATACATGCCATTCATCTCTCCCTGAATGGATACAATTGAAAAGTACTTCATCGAGTTGTAATTGTATTTTTGTGAAATGTTCGTGTTGCAATGGGGCTGAATAGAAAGGCTGTTTTCACAGCAGGTAGTGCAGAAGGTGGGGCCGAGAGGGTTTCAGTAAAATAGAAATAATTATTTGTTTATCTTAGTTATAATTATGAAAAGTTTCAGATCATGTTGGGTCATTTCAGATTGACAGATATCTGTAAGTGAGCTATAGACTGGAATCTAACTGAGGGGATCGGGTGGTTTATATATCAAATAACAGATACCCAGGACTGAGTTACAGACTGGAATCCAGTTGAGTGGTTCAGGGGGATTTATATATAGAATAACAAGTACCCGGGAGGGAGTTACAGACTGGAACCTGAGGAAACAGGTGGAAGGTTATATGCAGAGGAACAAAAACAGGGGCATGAGCTGCATGCTGGAATCTAATATCTGTTGAATATTTAAGTTAGCAATACATTCTCCACCTATCAAGATTTGATCATATCACAAAGTCCCTGAACGTGTCTAATTTAAACTTCTTTATCTAGAATGAATCCATTGGTTCCCCCAATGTTATTTTAACCCATACTTGTGATATCATCCTTGTATAGCTTCTCTGAATCCTTTTCAGTGCCTCAATATCCTTTAAAAATGTGATGACCAGAACTGCATTCAGTATTCTGTGACCTAACCGAGTTTCAGTGCGAGTTAAGCATCACTTTTCAATTCTATCCTCGACATGTTCTTTATAACCTTGCTAACCTGTTTGCAGGATGTTTAATGATTGATGTATTTGTACCCCGAAATCCATTTGTTCCTCTACATCACTTCATTCCAAAGAAACGTGCGTTGTTACTATAACTCTCCCAGATCTGTGCTAAAGAATGGAATTCACATTGAGACCAAGATTTCATCTGGTGAGTTGGAGGTGAGTCAGGACTTAGAACAAACAGAACCTATTTTAACAGTCTCATCATCGTTGGCAAACACTTGCTAATGATTGTCCACCTAGAAATTCTGTGATACTGATTCATAGGTTCAGTGGGCCCTTGTGTGGCTTATGAGCTTGATCTCAGAGCTGCATCTTTACACAGCCGCAAATTTGGCAGGTGTTTCCAGGAGGTGGAATTTGTCCTTGGCCTTGAGATCACAGTAATTTCTCTCTGTCGTTCCTTTTCCATACTTCCTCTTGCTGACTGGTGATCTCAAAGAATTATTTTTCTTCATACAGGAGTTTCCTCCAAGTCGGTTTCTCCTGCCTGAGGGTCTCCATTAGATTGACATCTGTGTTGCATTTCTTGAGTGACGCCTACTCAGAGTCTTTGAAATGTTTCCATTGTCCTCCTCACATTCCATGTGTCTTGGTAATCTCAACCCATGCATCCTGAACACATGGTTGGCCCAGACGATCAGAGCTTCAATGCTGATGTTAGCTGCTTCAAGTCACTGATGTTAGTACACCTGTCCTCTCATTTGATGCAGAGAATCCATTTCCAGCAGCGTTAATAGTTCTTCTCAAGTGCCTTGAGGTGACCTGTATACATAGTCTAAGATTTGGAGCCATATAGAAGATTCAGAAGGATGACTTTTATACAGTTAATGGTAGGGCCCTTAGGGAGTGTTGCCAAACAAAGAAACTCAGGCTTGCCTTCATTGGTCAGTGCATTGGGTATAGGAATTGGGACGTTATGTTGCGGCTGTACAGGACAGTGGTGAGAGATAAAAGGTACTGCAGATGCTGGAGAATCCGAGATAACAAGCATGGGGCTGGATGAACACAGTAGGTCAAGCAGCATCATAGGAGCAGGAAAACTTGACGTTTCGGGCCTAAACCCTTCATCAGAAATGCAGTGGTGAGGTCACTTCTAGAATATTGCATTCAATTATGGTCTCCCTCCTATAGGAAAAATGTTGTGAAACTTGAAAGAGTTCAGAAAAGATTGAGAAGGATGTTGATAGGATTGGAGAGCTATTGGAGAGCTTGAGCTATAGTGAGAAGCTAGTCGACTGGGTCTTCTTTCCCTGAAGTGTAGAAGGCTGAGGGGTGACTTTATAAGAGGTTTATAAAATCATGAGAGGCATGGATAAGGTGTATAACCAAGGTCTTTTCCCCAGGGTAGAGGAGTCCAAAACTAGAGTGCATAGCTTTAAGGTGAGAGGAGAAAGATTTAAAAGGAACCAAAGGGGAAACTTCTTCATGCAGAAGGTGGTGCGTGTATGGAATGAGCTGCCACAGGAGGTAACAGAGGAGGGTACAATTACAACATTTAAAAGGCATTTGGATGGGTAATGAATAGGAAAGATTTAGAGGGACCTGGGCCAAATGCTGGCAAATGGGACTAGTTCAGTTTAGGATATCTGGTCAGTGCAGATGAGTTGGACCAAAGGGTCTGTTTCCACACTGTATAAATCAATGACTATGACTGCCTTATACAAGGATCTTGGTATCAGCACAGATGTCATGGTAGTCAAAGACTCTTACCCTTAGGCATCCAAAGATGATGCTCGCAGATTGGACATGTTGTTGAATCTCTGTATCAATGTCAGCTTTAGATGAGAGGTAGCTTCCAAAGTAGGGAAGATGTTCCAAGTTTGGGAGAATTTCTCCATTGATCTTAATGGAGGGGTTGACCGGAATTTGACCTGGGACAAGTTGGTAAAGGATTTGAGTCTTTGTGATGTTGAGGCTAAGACCTTTTCTTTGGTGTGCTTCCACGAAAGCATTAAGTGGGACTTGAAGGTTCTCCTCGAAGACAGCAATGATAACATTGTGATCCACATACTGAAGTTCCACAAGCAAGATCAATATCGATTTCATCTTGGATTTCAATGAGTTGAGGTTGAGAAGGTTTCCATTCATCCCTGTAGACAATGTCCACACCATTGGAAAGCTTAGTCTTGACTTGATGAAGGATAGTGACAATGAAGATAGAGAAATGGGTGAAGGTGATGACACATCTCTGCTTGACCCCTCTTGACCTTGAAAGATTTTGTCATATTACCGTTGGTGAGGACTGTGTTATAAAAGATTGGTCAACATCCCCCTCTGGTAACTAAAATCAAAACATCCAGAGAGGCTCACCTCACCTCGCAATCTGTCAAAGGAGTGGTTAAATGAAAGAAATCCCTGATACTCACTTTATAATCAACAAGTAACAATTTATTCATCTAACTCTAATAGTTAACAAATTAATAGAACTACTAACAAACTGAACTATCCCCCCTTGACTACTATTTCTGAGTAAAACAAATTTCTAATGGTATGCTTTTTCAATAGATACAAGTCCCACTTATACAAACCAAATTAATTTAAAAAATAAAGCTTAATCTCTTGGAATTACAGCCAGGATAAGTCTCCCAGAATGTTCTTTACCTTCTCTGCTGTCCTCCAGTCAGGAACATCTTCCACCATCGAATTCTTGTGTCAGGAATACTAGCTAAGAGTGCCTTACTTACTCTGAGATCTTAGAGATTTTTGTGAGAGCCAGTGATTTTCTCTTTCTTTAGAGGTGATGGCTGTTGAGAGCTGTTCTATTAACAGATGGCAGTTTCCTCTCACACCAATTTTCAAATGCTTCTTCTTTTATGTCCTTGATGACTTATTTATTTCTTACAATAGGATTGGTCCAAGGTTGTCAAAACCATCAGATTTAAATTTAGGGCCTGGTTTAAATTAATTGGCTAAATTCAAAAACCTGTTGTCTTGGTAAGAATGTTGCTTTGCCTGCTAGTAGAATTGCCTTTTGATATAATATTTTAATTTCAAGAATTCTCTGTGCATTTGCTGCTGCCTGAAGGACATTTTTTTAAATGTCCAAGCCTAAAAAACTGCATCTTTTAAAGGGACCATGCACTCTTCCCACCGCCCCCCCCCCCTATCATTTTACAAACAAATTGTAATGTCCAGTCTTCCAATCCACAAGTACTATACCAACTTTGCAAAAATTGTCACTGACATCCTGTCATGATGGAGGCAGAAAATGTTGGTGAATTTCACTGGACATGCGCGTGACAGAGATGACAAGGGGGAGCCAGTGGATGTGATATATTTGGACTTTCAGAAAACATTTGACAAATTTCCACTTAAGAGATTATTATGCAAGATTAACATGCATGGGGTTGGGGGAAATGTATTGAGATGGACAGAAAACTAGTTGGCAGAGAAGAAACAAAGTGTCGGCATTAATAGGTCCTTTTCAAATTGGCAGGCAGTAACCAGTGAGGTGCCACAGGGATCGGTGCTGGGTCCCCAGCTATTCGCAATACATATTAATGATTTGGATGAGGGAACAAAATGTAACATCTCCAAGTTTGCAGATGATACAAAGTTGGGTGGGAGGGTGAACTGTGACGAGGATGCAGAGATCTTTCAGCATGATCTGGACAGGTTGGGTGAATGGGCAAATCAATGGCAGATACAGTATAATTTGGATAAATGTGAGGTTATTCACTTAGGAAGCAAAAACAAGAAGGCAGATTATTACCTGAATGACTATAAATTGGGGGAGAGAAGTGTGCAGCGGGACCTGAGTGTCCTTATGCACCAGTTGCTGAAGGTAAGCATGCAGGTGCAGCAGGTGGTAAAGAAGGCAAATGGTATGTTGGCCTTCATTGTGAGAGGTTTCTAATACAGGAGCAGGGATGTGTTGTTGCAGTTATACAGGGTCTTGGTGAGACCACACCTAGAATATTATGTGCAGTTTTGGCCTCCTTTTCTGAGAAGGGATCCCTTGCTCTCGAGGGAGTGCAGTGAAGGTTTACCAGGCTGATTCCGGGGATGGCAAGTCTGACGTATGAGGAGAGATTGATTAGGTTAGGATTGTTTTCACTGGAGTTCAGACAAATGAGGGGGAATCTCATAGAGACTTAAAATGAGTCAAAAGCCTTGGTCAGTTTGATGAAGGCCACATGGAGATGTTGGTGTTGTTCCTGGCATTTTTCTTGGAGACGCTAAGCAGTGAGAATCATGTCCACAGTTTGGTCAGAAACCACATTGGCTTTCAGGATGGATTTCTTCAGAGTCTACCTGAAGGCACGTAGTGAGGATTCAAGCAATAATATTCCTGGTGATGGCGAGTAGGGAGATTCCTCAGTAGTTCCCATGGTTCACTTTTGTCTCTTTTCTTGAAGGCGGTGGTGATGGCAGTGTCCCTGAGATTTCCTTTTTGTCCCAGACTTTCGGGAACAGTTGATAGAGGACAGTTTGACTCTCCTCCTCCAAATTTGAAAATATCTGCTGGAATCCTGCCCATTCCTGCAGCTTAGATAACAAGGTGTAGAGCTGGATGAACACAGCAAGCCAAGCAGCATCATAGCAGCAGGAAATCTTGACGTTTCAGGCCTAGATCCTTCATCAGAAATCAGATTTCTGATGAAGGGTCTAGGCCCAAAACGTCAAGATTTCCTGCTCCTATGATGCTGCTTGGCCTGCTGTGTTCATCCAGCTCTACACCTTGTTATCTAGGATTCTCCAGCATCTGCAGTACCTTTTATCACTCCTGCAGCTTGTCCATTCTTCATGTTGCTAATTGTGGCTTCAACCTCTGCTCCACTAGGTAGTAGTCCAAGAACACTTTGATAGGAGTTTACAATTTCCTCATACACGTTCTCATCGACAATTATATTGTGGTTTAGGAGTTCTTTGAATTGTGCTTTCCATTAAAAGCTGGTGTTTTCTCAGTCTCTCAAAAGGGTGCCATACTTACTCCATAACAGTTTGAGGCCAAGGGTGTTAGATCCATACATTAACTTCATGGCACTGAAGAAACCCTGGGTGTCATGCTTGTCATCAAGAGGTGGCAGCCCCTTAGCTTTCTCAGTCCACCATTGGTTCTTGATTTCCCTGTTATTTTAACTCTAACCTTTGCAGTTTGATGGGTTCTCCTCTTTGCCTCCCTGGTAATGTTGCTTTGCCTGGTATAGAGAACTTTCCTCTTCTTGTCCATGAGGTCTTGGATGATATGGTCATTTTCGTCGAACCAATCTTGACGTTCCCTGCTCTTATAGCTGATGGTTTCTTCGCAATACGAGATGATGGCTGTCTTCAGCTCTTTTCAGATTTCTTCCACTCCATTTAAGTTCGCTCATTGGAAATTTTGGTGAAGATGTTGTTAGAAGTTTCTGAGTCGGCTTGGCTTTTGAAGCTGCTCAATGTCTACTTACTCGGCAAACAGAGTTTATCTAAACAGGGTCTTTATAAATTACAGCAAATAGAACTAATCCTGAAACTAAAGCAGCATTTACCAATGAAAGTAGGATTATTCCTTCAGTAAATTATAATGAGTGTTGGATAGTAAGATAATGCAAATGATGTGCATAGACGCATTCAGTCCCTAATTGCACTGCGGTCTACAGATTTGTTTGCCAGGGATAATACTCATTAACTTCAAGATGTTGCAAATATTGGTGTCACAATATCTTAAGAGAAAGCAAAAGAGAGACATTATGATAACCGGAATCATGTTACATGCACCACCTGCATGAAATGATTTGCATGCTTGTGGATCTTCCAGGTCTAAATTAATTTCATTTATTATTTGTTTGTAGAATGTAATAGAATACTTACTTAAACCTAGGTGTTGTAAATCTTCAAGCACTTACTAAGAATCATTGCCAGTTCTACATCATTCAGTTTTGTTATGTATCCCAAATCATCACTTCGGCTAAAACTGAATTAAATACCTTACAAATTTTTTTTTATTCACTTGAGGGATGTAGGTGTTGCTGGCTAGACTAGCATTTACTGCCCATCCCTATTTGCCCTTAACAAGGTGATGGTGAGCTGCCTTCCAGAACCGCTGCAGTCTATGTGCTGTAGTTACGCACACAATCCCGTTAGGGAGGGGGTTCCAGGATTTTCACCCAGCAACAATGAAGGAACCATAATATATTCTTGTCCTTCCAGATGGAAGATATTATGGGTCTGGAAGGTGCTGTCTGAGGATTTCTGATGTAGCTTTGTTTTGTCTACATGTAAAGCTGCCATTCTACTTTGGTTATGTCTGAAAGTAGGGTTGATAAAAATTGCAGGATGTTCAATTGCAGCAAATATTGTGTTTAATACTAAATATAAACATGTTACTTACTAATGATGTACAGACAAGATTTCACCTAAACCACGAGGCCGCTAGACAGAATCAACATTATTTTCCATGATGATATAGGCTACCATATTTACACTTTATAGTAATAATTTAAGCTACATCTCCTTTCAAATTTCTGGCTCTGGAGATGACATTATATAGTAGACATATAAAATAGTCAAAGAGTTAGGCTGTCCATCAGCTTCCTTTCATTGAATGACTGTGAACCAAATAGATGTGAAACAAGATCCTCTTCATGCTTCCTCTCCAAACTTGCAACAAAAAACAAAAGCAAAGGAGCTTGAACAAAAGTTTTGAATTTTTGTGGTCATTAATTGTACAAACAATTGCCCAGGAATTGTCATGTTTGTGTTCAGCAGCATTTATGTCTTAATTTTTTTTATTATTTGTCCCTGGGATGTAGTGTCAGTGGCTAGGCCAGCATTTATTGCCTGACCCTAGTTGCCCAGAGGGAAGTTAAGAGTGAGCCACGTTGCTTTGGGTCTGGAGTCACATGTAGGCCAACTAGGTAAGCACAGCAGATTTCTTTCCCTGAAGGAAATTCCCGCTCTAAAAATGGCAATAAAGCTGCAAAGTGCATTCAACATAGATTCATCGGGATGATGGCAGAACTATAATTCTGAGGAGGGATATTTAAAATACGAAGACTATGCATAGAAGACTAAGTGTGAATTTAATGGAGGTCTTAAAATTGTCTGGTCTTTTGATGGAGTGAATAGGGAAAAATTATATCCCATGCCTCAGGAATTAGTGATAAAGGACCATCATGAAATCTTTAACGGAAGAGTGGAAAAGTAACTGAAGCAGAGAAAGATCTGGGGCCATGAAGGATCAATTTTGCATTGTCATAGGAATGAGCTGTCACAGATATCATGGCAAAGTGAATCTTCTCCTGTATAGTAAGGCTTTCTGCATCTTTATGTCAGCAGCAGCCACAGATCAGTTTTCCTTATTGTAATGTTCTGCTTATTTCTTCAGCTTCTTCCCTTTGCTTGGCTCCCATGATAGAGCAACATTGAAAGCAAATTGCTCTTCTGATTTGAAAATGGCATGCATCCCTGTGCTACAGATGTTTCTTTAAAATACATGCTGCCAATCACTCCTATAGACATTCTCTTTGTTTTTCAATCGGTAAAGGCATGTGCTAGTTTTTGAAAAAAAGAAATCTATTTGATGTAAGTCACTCTGTGCTTATAATTTTGTACAAAATCAAATGAAATCCAATTGTATAGGTATTGCAGAATGGTGTTTCTTGTCACTAATGTATAGCTTGTATATTACTACTCGCAATGGTGGTCTCATTGTAAAATGTGTACTGTTGCATTCTGACTTTCTCCGAATTCTCTTGATCCTGTTATAACATACAAAGTGCACAAACTCAGCTTTAGATCTGTATCTCACTTTGTCACTTGTGAATCTTCTCAATCTTTTAAACAAAAAAACGCTTAGGTTTTATATACGTTCTTGTTTATGCTCCATGAACAAGGACTAGCATTCAGCTTGCTTTGCAGAACACCAGGATTTGACGGGCAGTTGTTTAAAATTTTAAGATATAGTCTTTGGGAAACTTCCAGTCAATGGATCCCTTCTGATCTGGTGCTTCATGTTCTTATTTTGCTCTGCTTTCACACTGTTGACTCTGTTATTAATCATTACACCAGCACCAATCAGTTTGATATTGTAAGTACAGTATGGCATTCTAAATAGCTGATTCTCGGAAATTGTAATGATTTATGATATGTTTATGTACTGCTCCTCCAGCTCTCTGAAATGAGAGCTCTGGTTGTAACTATTATGAATGATGAAATCATAAATCTCAGAGACTTTCTCTTTCATCTGTAACCAATCATGTATAAGATTATGCATTTTCAAACCCTGCTGGAGTTTTTTAACCTTCCAGCTTCAGCTCTAATGGGTCTTTCAAGGCTGACTGTAGTTGCAGGAATGTATAAAATTGATTAGTGCACAAATTAAATTCCTTCAAAATAGGAGTGACATGCTCTTCAGCGTAAAGGTCTTCAATCGTCACTGTCCCTGCTGCACTTCACTTTCAATTAAAATTGATGAGGAGGCTGTCAACTATATGTAGTATTGTTCCCTATAATGGAGCAAATGGATGGATCCTAGGTGCTGCTTTAAGCAGTTTAGCTGCTGGTTGAGTTATTCTCCATGTGTGTGTGGTTATAGGGGTTTCTTTTCCCTCCAGATAGCAGGTTTGCAATAAATTAAAATTTTCAACATTATAACACAATGAATGACAGCGGAGGAAACAGACAAGACCGCCCATCTGGGTCGCCCACATTGGTCAGTCTGTGTTGAGTGTTCCATTAACACTTGCTGACTGTATAAACATTGTTAGAACTAGCATTTATCCCAGAGCTGCTTTCCCCTCTTAAACCCTGAAGACTGGCCAATTCTAGTTAATTTTCTGTTGATATTTTCTTTTTTAAACTCAACACTAGGGATTGACAACGCCTCACTCCCACACTTTGTGGCTTATGCTCTTCTTACCCCTGTGGAGCTTCCTGAAGAAATTATACTTTCAGAATGATTCTACTGCAGAAAGCTCTGTGGCCAGAATTAAAAATAGTTACCCTAATTGATATGATAGAAAATAGCAGTGCATTATTTTTAGAAGCTTTATCCAGTAGTTGATTCAGGGCCAAATAATAGAATCAACAGGCAGTTGCATCAATATCTGTAGAGCAGCGAGTTCAGGTTTATAGTGACATTTGGATGGAGGGCCCAATGCAGAAATCTCACTTGCTGGTACAGGAATGTCATTACATTCATCAATGAACCACTTGAGAATAGTTATTTCTGATCTCTCTGAAATGTAATGGTGGTTGAGACATTGTCAATCCCTAGTGTTGAGTTTTAAGAAAGAAAACATCAAGAGAAAATCAACTAGAATTGGCCAATCTTCAGGGTTTATGAGGGGAAAGCAGCTCTGGGGTAAATGTTAGTTCTAACAATGTTTATACAGTCAGCAAGTGTTAATGGAACACTCAGGCTTGCTGCAACTTCATGGCGGGAGTGTCTTTCATTCACAGGCACATAGTGCCCAGCTGAGGGGCTGGCGTTGGAAAATATGCTGAGGTCCTGCCCTTGCAGTCTCCCACCTCACTGTCAACCCCTTCGCATGACCCAAATCCTTCCCACAGGAACCTGTGTCCAGTACTGAATCCTAGTGAAGTTCTCAATGCATTACCAGCGGCAGCCATTGCTCCTTGTGGGGCCTTGACTGAATGAGAGGTGTATGAAAAGTGTATGTTACATTTAAATAGCTCCTAAAGAGAAGTGGCATAGAGTCTCACTGGCTGTGCAACAATGGGCAGGAGTCCACTGCACAAACTAAATTTCAGCCATCATTTTTCCATGGTAGCAGGTAGGTCTCAATCCAAAAGCCTCACAGAAAATAAATTAGGGACTAGTGTTACTGTAGTCCCTAATTGCCGTAAATGTTTATAAGGTAAATAAAATTCAGCTCTAAAATACATGTGGCAGGTGCAAGTAAATGTTATCGACTGGGAATTGTCAGTCAACAAAGAGCAAATTTTGGAAACAAAGAGGAATCTAGAAATTGCTCCTCACTCATGGGATGTAGGCATCGCTGGCCAACCTGCATTTTGTTGTCTTTGAGAAGCTAGTGAAGTTAATTAAAGAACACAGTTATTGGAAACATAATTTACCCAAGTAGTGTGAGAGAGAGTGAGCTGATCTCCACACACACACACAGAGACACACACACAATAATTATCCACAGATCGTCCTTGGTTTGGAGCTGAAGTCACTGGAATGCCAGCCTTGTCTCTTGCCACTTTGTCAATACATTGTAGATTCACAGGCAATTCCATAGTTTAACCACAAAACTCTAGGCTAACAATCAGGCACTGTGCAGAGGCAGTGCTACATTATTTGAACAGCCATTTCAGATAATACTTGGAACCAAGTCAGACGTCACACGACGCCGGGTTACAGTCCAACAGGTTTATTTGAAATCACAAGCTTTTGGACCACTGCTCAATCACTCCACCTGACGAAGGAGTAGCCCTCAAAAGCTTGTGATTTCAAATCACAATTTACTATCTCTGATTTCAAATAAACCTGTTGGACGATAAGCTGGTATTGTGTGACTTCTGACTTTGTCTACCCCTGTCCAACACCGGCACCTCCACATCATGATTTTGAACCAAGGTCTTGTTTGTTCTCTCAGATGGATATAAAATATTCTATGGAGTTATTCCTGGTGTCCTCTCTAACTGTTCAATCAACATCACTGAAACATATTATCTGGTCATTAGCACGTTGCTTTTTGTGGGAGCTCAAATTAGCTGTTGTGCCTCTTTCAACAGTGACCTTCTTCTTTATTTCTCACCCATGACTAGCATTGCAATTAGATCCTGGGAGAGGTTCCCTAAGTTATTGCGTTTCCAGACTAATACCTCAAATTGTTAAGCTCTCACATCAAGGAGGGATGAACCGGCTCCCCTTCTCTATTCCCTTGCCCCCCTCAGCTGGTTGTGACAGGATTAATTTAAAGGTTACCTTATGGAAGGTAGGAAAGAAGGCATGCTTGCCTTCATCAGTCAGGGTATTGAGTAATAAAGTTGGCAAGTCATGCTGCAGCTGTACAAACGTTCAGTGAGGTCACATTTGGAGTATTGAGTCCAGTTCTTGCTGCCACACTACGGGAAAGATACGAAGGCATTGGACAGGGTGCAAAAGAGGTTTACCAGGATTGGAGTGGATTAACTTCACCACCTTCTCAAAGACAACAAAATGCAGGTTGGCCAGCGATGCCTACATCCCACGAGTGAGGAGCAATTTCTAGATTCCTCTTTGTTTCCAAAATTTGCTCTTTGTTGACTGACAATTCCCAGTCGATAACATTTACTTGCACCTGCCACATGTATTTTAGAGCTGAGTTTTATTTACCTTATAAACATTTACGGCAATTAGGGGCTACAGTAACACTAGTCCCTAATTTATTTTCTGTGAGGCTTTTGGATTGAGACCTACCTGCTACCATGGAAAAATGATGGCTGAAATTTAGTTTGTGCAGTGGGAATTCTGCCCATTAATTCTTACTTACGGAACTTAAGGAGTTCAGAAGAATCAAAGATGACTTAATTGAAACATATAAGATCCTGAGGGGACTTGATCGGGTGGGCATGGAGAGGATGTTTCGTTCTGTGTAACAATCTAGAACTAGGGATCACAGTTTAAAAATAATGAGTCGTCCATTTATGACAGAGATGAGGAATTTCTTTTTGTTTTAAAGGATTGTGAGACTGGAAATCCCTTCCTCAAAAAATGCAGAATCATGAAATATTTTTATGGCAGAGCTAGATAGATTCTAGATTATGGTGAAAGATTGTCAAGGATGTAGAGATGAAATTAAAATCAGACCAGTCCTAATCTTTTGAATGGTGGAGCAGGCTGAAGGAGCGAAGTGACCTACTCTTGTTGCTAGTTCTTAATTTTGTATGTTTTTGTTTGTAACCTGGCTGACTTGTTTCTGATACTGATACCTTTAGAGTCCGATATATGCATGTATATTATTCAGAAGTATTACTTTTCTTTTTAAATTCTTACTTTGTTGTGGCCAGTGGCTGAGTGGGACAAAGAAATGAATCAGTTCACCTTCCTCTTAACTCAGTTGTGGAACTGGCTTAGTTATAATGATCACTTTTGGCAACTCCCAATGCAGAGGGACAGTTCCTTCAATGTTTAATGTTACTATGATCTGTGACCTAAAGGAGAAACAATGGCCTGAGTTTTTAGCGCGAAAAAAATAAAGAACTGCAGATGCTGGAAACCTGAAACAAAAACGGAAATTGTTGGAGAGAGAATCAGAGTTAATGTTTAGGGTCCTGTGACCCTTCTTCAGACTTGAATATTAACTCTGCGTTCTCTCCATTGAGCTGCCAGACCTGCTGAGTTTCTCCAGCAATTTCTCTTTTTGTGCCCACAGTTTCAATCTTAAGTTTGGAAAATTTCTGTTTTCACTAGCCCAAATGGGGAGAAAGTGAATTTATCAAGTAAGATGTTACTAATGTTTAACAAAAAGCAATGAAGACTTTGAGGGAAGTTACTCAGCTCTCAAGGGCTTAGGATTTGTTGAACGTTACCAGCACATTCAAGAAATGTTGAACTGTGGTGCAGAAGAATTACACAGCATAAGCAACAGTGAAACAATTGCTGTGTAAGCTCCCACTTTGCTAACTCCCTTATTTGGAAGTAATCTGAATTAACTCTTTTCACTGGCCTAAGGGTGAGGGTCACCTGGTGTCATTGCACCTCCGTAACATCATGTGGGTTGAGACAAATGTCCATCTCTTATTTCCTTCTGGCCTCAGGAGTTACATCTCATCGTGAACAAATGATGCATTCTCTTAGATACAGTTTGAGGCTAAATAAACAAGCTACATCCTCTTATCAATAATACAAGCTGTTGTAAGCAAGATACAAATATGTTAACCTTTTCCCAGGCTCAAAGAGAATTAAGACTATCAAGCCAGTAACAATTCATAACAGAATATCAGAAATGAGGATATTTTTAAAGTATAGGTGCACTGTCGTATAAGTATGTTAAAAAATCAACACAGATAATCAGCTGCAACCTAATACAATACATAGTTCATCTGTAAAGTTAGCATGTCAAACTCAGTTCAAGCTGCTGTGATCAAACCTTTTTTAATTTCTTTCAAGCTGACAATGAGGCCTTCAATTGCATATTGTATAATAAAGACAAATTTGTTTTTTGAGCCAAACTGACACCTAGACAGCGCTCTGACTGTTAATAGCCTGATTTTAACAATTTAGTTGTTTCAATTAGCAGATGGAAATTCAAACTGGACCATATTATGGCTAAATCAAAATTCTAGAGCATTGCTTCAAACCAAAATGGAACCCTAACAATTAGGAGTATTTTCAAAATCCTGTATTGGTGAAGACAGGATTGGACTGTGATGTCTGCACTTCATAGAATATGAGTTCCCTGATTGGGCTGTTAATCTGGTTGAATCAGGGAGTCCTGGCTGGCAGATATAAACAGGAGAGTCAGAGGTTCTGGCACTCTGAAAACCGACTCCAAATAGAGTAGTACTAACGTCAAGGACTATTCATGTGTAAATAAAGGGTGACTTACTTTTTCAGTGGCCACCATAGTAAAGCACATTCCTGAAGAAGCAGATTTGCAATAGCCTTTGAGTTGGGGTAAGCATTTCTTACATCATGCCTTTGCTTAGGAAGCTTAACTCGTTTGACATTGCAGTCAAGGACTCAGCCCAGCATGTCAAAAAATGTGTTATTTTACCAGGCAAAAAACATTGTGGCAGATGAAAAACAATGAGTAATTCTTGAGGTTGGTTGGCCCGCCGAGCTGGTTTGTTGTTCCGCAGACGTTTCGTTACCATGCTTGGTAACATCCTCAGTGCAGCCTCTGATGAAGCATCAGTGTGTTTTCCCGCCTGTTATTTAAACTCTGATGTCCGTTGAGCTGGGTTACCTCACTTCCGGTTTTCCTTCGCAAAGGAATGTACATATGGGTTCTAGCTCTATGTGTTTATTGATGGCTTTCTTAGTAGAGAACCAGGCCTGTAAGAATTCCTTGTCTCTGCTTTGTCTGTCCCAGAATCCTGGTGTTGTCCCAATCGAATTGGTGGCCTTTCTTATCCATGTGGATGAAAATGGGACTGGCAGCAAAAAGACACGACCAATACTCACTCATCTCCGTCCA
>JAHRHZ010000082.1:21639217-21659621 GCA_024137785.1 Ginglymostoma cirratum | reverse complement strand
TGGACGGAGATGAGTGAGTATTGGTCGTGTCTTTTTGCTGCCAGTCCCATTTTCATCCACATGGATAAGAAAGGCCACCAATTCGATTGGGACAACACCAGGATTCTGGGACAGACGAAGCAGAGACAAGCATGGGAATTCCTACAGGCCTGTCCAGAAGGCTGAGTAGTAAATGCAGATGGATTGAGCCTTCTCCCATTAGCAGAAACTCGACCTGTTGTACCTCCAATGGAAGAGTCTTTAATGATATTAAATTTTCTGGACATGCTCCTGGTCACAGCTGACAATATCAGACCTTGGAGACAGAAAGATCCAGTCCTTTCAAAACTGAAACAGTTGGTGGTGATGGGGGAAGCCAAAGGGCCATCACAACTAGAATTGAAACCTTTTTGGACCCAGAGAGACCATATCACAGTGGAGGAATAGCATATTATTATGAGGAGCAAGAGGGATTATCATGAGCAAAGGTCACCTCCAAGTACTGGCTGAAGTCCACCAGAGCCATCACGGGTCTCCAAAATGAAGATGTTGATGAAAAGTTATGTTTGGTGGCCAGGTCTGGGTACAGACATAGTCACGTTAGTGGAGCAGTGCCCAGAGTGCCAACAACAACAAAAAGTATTGTCAACAGCTCCCCCACATGTGTGGGAATGGCCAAGTAGACCTCGTATTCCGTTGTATGTTGACTATGCAGGTCCTTTCGTGAGTTTAAAGTTCTTAGCTCTTGTAAATGCCCACTCAAAGTGGTTGGACATACATAGGGTCCATTTGTCAAACATAGCAACAGTGATGGAAAAACTGTGCACATCTTTTCCAATACACACATTCCTGGAAGTGTTGGTCTTCGTTTACCAGCAGGGAATTTGAGTATTTCCTAAAGTTGAATGGGATTCGACATATAAGGATAACTCCATACCACCCATCATCCAATGGACTAGTAGGAAGAGCAGTTCAAACTATGAAGGAAGGCTTGAGGAAACAGCCAATAGCCTCGCTTGATACTAAGCTGTCATAGTTCTTATTCGATTGTAGGACCACCCCACATGCAACCATAGGGATAGCACTGGTGGGGTTGCTAATGGGTAGAAGACTCCACACCAGCTTAAGTCTGATCTTCCTGGACCTGGGACAAGGGTGAAACAGCATCATCAACACCAGTGCCGGACACAAGATTCTACTAAGTGAGGCAGTTTACTTCCGGGGACGAATTTTGATGTAGGAATCACGAGAACGGACTGGCATAGTGAAGAGGCATGGTGAATGTAAGGTCAGATCCAGTGACAGATAAAGTTTGGATAGGTGTGACGGTCCTGAACAAGCATGTGATCCATTTGAAAGCTGCAAACTCGCAAATGGTGCGGGAACAAAATGTGCCTGGCTCCTTGATGGCCTTTCAACTGTTCCAGAATCCGTGGGTTTTCCCTCTCCATCAAGTGTGATGAGTCCTGTGTATCAGAGAAGGCCACGACAGATGTAGCTGCCCAAAGAAGAGAATTAAATTTTGCTGAGGCGCTCTTGGTGTGAGAGGCCTGCTCCCATGTGTTACATGCTGCCCATATCAGATGCTGAATCGGAGGAACCTGACTCAGTGCTAAAACACCCCAGGAGGCTTTCAAAGAAAAAGGTATGTCCTCAGACTCCGTAGAGGAGGGATAAAGTAATGTAACGGGGTCAGCCAGGTTGACCTCGTAGAATACGAGTTCCCTAATTGGGGCTGTTAATCTGATCCAATCAAGTAGCCCTGGCTGACAGATGTAAACAGGCGTGTCAGAGATTCTGGCACTCCGAGACCTGACTCAGAACAGAGCTGTACTAAGGTCAAGGACTGTTCATTGGTAAATAAAGAGTGACTTGGTGACAGGACACCCGCCTCTGTGCGTTTTTCAATTCCCTCATGATAAATAATAGCATTCTATCTGTGTTCCTAATTTCTTGCTGTACTGCGTGCTAAACGTTTGCGATTCAAAACAAAGACATTCAAATTCCTCTGCATCTTAGAGGTCTGTAGCCACTCATCATTTAGAAAATATTGGAACAAAAACAAAGTTGCTGGAAAAGCTCAGCAGGTCTGGCAGCATCCGTGAAGAAGAAAACAGAGTTAACATTTCAGATCCGGTGACCCTTCCTCACACCCATTCTGAGGAAGGGTCACCGGACCTGAAACATTGACTCTGTTTTCTCCTTCACAGATGCTGCCAGACCTGCTGAGCCTTTCCAGCAACTTTGTTTTTGTTCCTGATTTACAGCGTCCGCAGTTCTTTTGGTTTTTATTTAGAAAATATTCTTCTTTATTATTCTTCCTGCCAAAATGGACAATTGCACATTTTCCTCTACTCCATTGCCACATCTTTGCCCACTTACTTAACCATTTTACGACTCATTTAAGCATTTATGAGATTAATGCCGATTATAGTCATGTTTTTGGTAATCCCTCGTAATATTGCTTTTCTTTCGTCTATTCACACAGCAAGTTGTAATAGCACGTTGGAATATATTTCCAAGTTAGTTTCTAAATAAGGGACAGAGCACATCAGGACTGATGTACTAAGCTGATGTCAGTGTAGAAAGTATATATTAACTGTCTAGTTATGACAGCTGTATAATGCCAGTTGATTCTACCCAATGTGTGTATTACGTATTTTCACTGTCTGTGGATCCTGGCGAAATACTTACATTTACGGAATGGTGTTTAATTTAAATCATACCATGTATGTGTAAAGTCTTTTTAAATAGTTTGTATTGTAGCCTTCAGTTTTGACGTCTAAACTGCTTTATGAATAATGATGACTACTTTCTTTGTACGTAATAGTGTTAACAAACTGGAGCTGGAATGATTTGACACTATTAAAAATATTAATACAATTGTGAAATGCCATTTCATGGATAGAGTGAGTTGGATAGAGTGATTGGATAGAGAGAGTAAAACATTGAGGGATTTGAGTTAAGCAAAAGGGATTAAACTGGCTGATTGATACTTACAAAATAGAAGCTGTAATGTGGTGTAGCTAAAATTAGTGATGCAGTTTAAACTACCAGATAATCACCTCAGACAGATGGCTTCCATTGTGACCCGTTATAGATCCGATACTAAAATTCTAATTTTGGATATATCTTGATATGAGTGGAAAGTGACATTTAATTTGGAAAAGTGTGGCGTTATATACGTGGGCAGGACAAATACTCAAAAGATCCCTTTAAGGAAAGCACTGAGGAAGATGGAGAAAAAAGGAAACATGCATTCTAGTGCATACAAACCACCATGTCCTTTTCAAATCTTTCCCTTCTCACCTTAAAAATATGCCCTCTAGTCTTAAACTCCCCCACCCTAGTTAAAAGACCTTGGGTATTCATCTTATGAATGTCCCACATGATATTATAAACGTCTGTGAGGACACCCCTCAACCTCCAATGCTCCAGTGAAAGTCCCAGCCTATCCTTTTACCTCACACCGCCCAGTCCCGGCAACATCCTGGTACATCTTTTCTGAACCCTCCCCAATTTAATAATACCCTTCCTATAGCAGGGTGACCAGAACTGAACACAGTACTCATAGAATCCCTACAGTGTGGAAACAGGCCCTTCGGCCCAACAAGTCCACACCGAACCTTAGAGCATCCTGCCCAGACCCATCCCCCAATAACCCATCTAATCTACACATCCCTGAACACTGCGGGCAATTTAGCATGGCCAATCCTCTACTCCAAAACTCTAAGCTCTGGAATTCCCTCCTTAAGTACTCCATATCTCTACCTCTCCTTTCTATTTTAAGATACTCCTAAAACACTGTTTCTTTTGACAAACTTTTGAAAATTTCTCCTTATATGTGGTTCAGTGTCAATTTTTTGATATTTTGGTAACGCTCCTGCCAAGCTTCTTGGCATGTTTTACTAACTTAAAGGTGTCATCTACACTTCTCAGACTTCTCAGTGCTTCCGAAACTTTTTCCTGTTGTGACTTCTTTTCAAGGCTTGCAAACAAGCCTCTGTTTGGTGATTATTGGGAAAGGGGAGAAGACTTATAGCAGCAGAGGAAGGACGAGATCAGCCATTGCTACATTGAAGTTTATGACCCCAAACAGTGACCCCCTACCATCTAGTTTGGAAAGCTGTACCATGACTGTCAGGAATCTTCCTTCTAAAGTAGCTTAACATACAAGTTAGAAGTAGGCCCTTCAGGCTTGCTCCACCATTTATTAAATCATGGCTTATTTGATTGTAACTTCAATTTCACATTCCCATTCTTCCTTGAACCTTTCCCCCAATTTCTTACCAAGAATCCATCCACCTGCCTTAAAAATATCCTGCTTCCATCGCATTGTCAGGAAGAGAGCTCCAAAGACTCATGACTCTCTGAGACAAAAGATTTATGCTTACCTCTGCCTTATATGGGCTATCCCTTACTTTTAAGCAGTGACTCCTATTTCTAGATTTTTGCACAATAGGAAACATTCTTTCCACAGCCAGCCTGACAAGAACTTCTCTGAATCTTTATTTGTTTCAGTCCAGTCTCCCCTTACTCTTCTAAACACCAGAACATGCAAGCTTAGTATGTTTAACCTTTTCTCTTCAGAGAATCCACTGATTCTAGGTATTAGTCTGGTAAACCTGGTCTGAACTACTTCCAATGTCTTGACAAGTTTCCTTGAATAAAGAGATTGATTCTGTATACAGTACTCCAGATGTGGCCTCATCAAAGCCCCGCACAACTGAAGCATAACCTCTCTATTTTGTAGCCAATTAATTCCCTTGATCAGGATCCTGCAATTCCCTTCCTAACAGCACTGTGAGTTTTCCTACATCCCAAGGACCAAAGCAGTTCAAGGGCTCACCACTCTATAGTTTCCTGGATTATCCCTATTTCCAGTCTTGAACAGAGGAACTACATTAGCTACTCACCAGTCCTCCAGGACGTCTCCGGTGGGTAGCAAGGATACAATGATCTTGGTCAAAGCCCCAGCAATCCCTCTTTTGCCTCTCTGAACAACCTGGAATAGATACCGTCAGGCCCTGGGAACGTATCCACCTTAATGCTCTTCGAGAGATCCAAAACCACTTCTTTCTTGATCTCAAAATGACCTAGCATATTAGCACACTCCACACATATCTCACTATTCTCCACATTCTTCTCCTGGGTGAATACCGATGCAAAATACTCATTTAGGATCTCGCCCACATCCTTTGCCTCCAAGCACAGCTCTCCTCCTTTATCCTTTTAATGTATTTTTAAAAAACACCCCAAGGCCTTGCATACTGTTTACTTTATTGTCTTGGAACAGACCACTATACACCTCGGTCTCAATCTCTTTTGATGAAGAATAACAGGCCAAGTTACACCTCTTAAAGCCACAGTATCACCACACCTTAATATCATAACCCCAGATCACCTTTGGCCATATCAAACTTTTAATTCCAACCTGCGTTTTTTAAAAGGGATTCAACAGCCAAAAAAATTACTATAGATGTAAATTAGTAGACTCGCCAACTTTAAGGGCATTTAAATGGTCATTGGATAAACATATGGATGATAAGGGAATTGTGTAGGTTAGATGGGCTTCAGATTGGTTTCACAGGTTGGCACAACATCAAGGGCCGAAGGGCCTGTACTGCGCTGTAATGTTCTATGTTCTATGTTCAGTGGCTGCCTGGAGGTGGTGAGAACCTGGAATGTCACTCCTGATGAGCTGTCAAGGAAACCTCAAAAGGATAGACTGAAAAAGGACAAAAGAAAGGACTCTTTCTGTGTTGTTGGTCAGTCACCATTGAAAGGATCAAGGGCAAAAGAATTTGAACTAACCTGCCAAGCAAAGCATTGCAACATCTATTGCTTCATTGTCAGTGTCCACTCTCTATTCATCATGAATGACCCATAGAAATTGTTACATATTTAATTTATCTTAACTCACTTCTCATTTGTAGTCTGCGTGTGTGTTGCTTTATTATGCTAACCCTAACCCTAACCCTAACCCTAACCCTATTCGCACATTTGTTACAATTAAATTTAGTTTTTGATAATTCAAGAAAGCCTGGTTAAACTGGTCTAGATCCAAAACGTCAGCCTTCCTGCTCTTCTGATGCTGCTTGGCCTGCTGTGTTCATCCAGCTCTACACCTTGTTATCTCAGATTCTCCAGCATCTGCAGTTCCTACTATCTCTTTAAGCAAGGGATCCTTTTTTTAAATGCGTCTTTTTGGAACCAACCATTGGGTGGGGAGTGAGGTGCAGTAAATAAGTACAAGCAACTAGTTCATTCCTTCTCATCCAGTGTGAACCTTGCCAGGGTTCTGGTTATTACTTTTCTCCCCCGTTATTAATTCCCCAACTCATTTTCTATAGGAACAACGCTTACTTTACTAACTCTTCTCTTTTTAAATATTTTTAGAAACTTTTACCATCTTAGCAGATATTAAAGTCAATACTGTATCTTGAAAACTACCACTTCCTGACTTTCAGTGGCACCAGCTTGTAATGAGTCTGACCGATGGTACTTGTCAGAGTGTTAAGATGGTGAAATTGTGTATATAAGGTAAGCCCAATAAATTCTTGAGAGATCAAGAAAGGAGGATGTACAAGACTGAGTGCTGTTGTTTTGTGAATGCAACTACAATTAATTATTGAAAATCTCTGATCCACACACCGTCAGCCAGGCATTTCTCACCAAATGGTGATCTATTATCTCTGAGCATGGGCGTTCATAACCAATGTAAAGTGCCTGTCTGTCTACAAGATATAGCTATATTGCTATTCCAATAGCTGATCTTCTGTGAAGTTGTACATGGAAACTTCGACTGAGTATAAAGCAGGATTAGAGAATTGGGAACGACTGGGAATGGGACATGCTGATGGAGCATATTCATTTGTTAGAGTCATGCGTTATGTTGTTATTTTTATGGTTCCAGTCATAATTCTGATGTGAATTTATAATAGTAACTCCCTATGTAAACTTGTCACACTATAATTATAGTCCTTTCTCAGTGGTGGCACTGCAGGAATCTATAATTACTGAGTGACTAGCTTATGTAAGCAGCTTTTATTATAAATGAGAACATACACATCTGTAATGAAAATAGATGACAGGAGTTCTGTGCAGTTGAAAGATTCCTGTAACTTATCAGCGCATATCTAAAATAAACTCGAAGCAAGTAGGAAGATTGCCTTGCTGTTTTGCAGGATTTCCAGCCTGTTTGACATTGAATTGCCTCAGCGAATGGCAGCACCCATTGATATTTGGATTGTGCCATTCCATCACTTTCAAGGTTGGGGGAGAAGAAAGACTGAAGCCTCCTAAAAATAGATTTTTAAAATAGTTTTCACCATGCTAAATATAGAGTGTATACTGGTGAGTTGGGAACAACTAATGAAGGTGTTCTTGGATCATTGAATTGTTTCATGTACACACTGTAAACCAGATTTGAGAAATACCCAAGACATTTGAAACAATTGAACCAGTGACAGAGCAGAATCAAGCTCAAATGCAGTGGAACTGCTTGTCCTCGTTTCTCATGTACCTCTGCTACAAACTGTTCATTCGTCTTCTTTAGACAGGATCTTTGAGATAAAATTGAAGGATCGACCTGTCAACAAACATATCCATTCAGGGTCCTTACTGGAGCCCAGAACATGGAAAAAATCCTTTCGAAGTAGTTAGTCCTTTGGTTTCACGGGGGAATGATAAGAATTTTGCACATTATTCAGTTGATAATGACGTATTACTTTCTCTTCACAGAGGATTTACTGGAACGATATGTTCACAGGTCGACTGCGCTGTGAAATTCCACCAGCCTTGGTAAGTAGATCATCATTGAAATTTTAAAATGAAAGGTAGGAGGTTTAGAGGGCATTTAAGGGAAAGCTTTTTCACCCAGAGAGTAGTGGTAATCTGGAATGCCCTGCCTGGGAGGGTGGTTGAGGGAGGGAAAACATACAAATTTAAAAAGTACTTGGTTGAGAGCTTGGAGTGACAGTACGTCCAAGGCTATGGGCCTAACAGGGGAAAGTACTGATGTAGGTGAAAGTTTATTTTTGGCAGTGCAGAATAGGTGGGCCAATTGGCCTTTTCTGTACTGTAAGGTTCTATCATCACCTCTTCTTCCTCACTCATCAGTATTTATTTTTGTCGAGAGAAATGAGGGCAGTGGGAAAGAATCTTCTTTCACAAAGACCAATCACAGAGAGTGAAGGAAAAGTAAATCAGAGAAGCCCATCTGTCCATGGTATTGTGCCTGTCAGGTCTCTAGATATGCCTTGAGTGTAGCCTTTTGCTGCATCTGTTCATGGTGGTGACTGGCTTTAATCATTTCTAAATGGTACAGTGCAAGATAAACAAATCACAGATTCAAATAATAGGAACATAGAAAGGTAGCAATGAGAAAAGGCCATTCAAGTCTCCAGGGCTCCATCGGACCAATTCTCATTCATGGTGAAGGTATTCTTTATAATAAGCATATAAATTAACTTGTTCTTGTTAACTTGTATAAAAGTTTTCTCCATATCTAACATTCCATTTCTTTTATGAAATGAACAAATCCAATCATGTCCTTCTTCCCATTACTGTGTCTTCCAATAAAACCAGATTAAGATTCTTCAGTCCCTTCCTATTTCAAAGCTATAAGGGCTCGAATCTGTCCTTTCCCTTTCTCTGTGTTCTTCGGTTTTTGATGTGGATGTGGTGATCACAAATGAGATGGTATTGTGCATGTAGTGTCATTAGCATTCATGATCATGGACTTTTACTTGTATGCAGACCAAAATGTTATTTGTCTTTCTGACACTGTTAGCATTTGATTATATGATGACAGGTAATTCTTTCTGCCTTGATTACTGAATAAAAATATAATTTATTGTTTAATTATATTTGCTGTTTTTACTACACTGATCAGATAACCTTCATTTGCAAGGTGCTCAGTCTCTTTGGATTACTTTGCATTTTACATAGAAATTGGCAACATCTACAAAGTTGGACAATCGAATTTAAATATGTTCATCAAGATCTTCCATTCAGTGTTATGAGTAGCAGATGCTTCATACCTTTCAAACTCCGCTAGCCATTACTGTTGTTTAGAACTTCACCATAAATCTTTTGTTTCCTAGTTTTCAGTTTCCTTATTTCTGTGATACCACAAAGGTTAATGTTTATCTCACAAGTGTCTGAGCTGTAACTTGATAAGTGCCTTCTGAAAGTCAAGGTGCAAAACATCCAGCAATTCTGTTGTTTCTTAAAAAGGAAGTCGAGTTTGTTTGGTATCTTCACACATACTTTATTTTCACTTTGGGGCATAGTAGAGAAATGTTGGAAATGGTGCAGGCTGGTTATTAACCTATTGAACTGTGGTGTGAACACTCTTCGTTGTTGAAAAGAGCTGGACTGAGACCTGACCCCAGAGCTTCTCGTTCAGAGGTAGGTATTGATTGTTCAGTATAAATGTTTTAACCTTTTGACTGTCCACGTTGCAACACACCCAACTGTACCCTGACAGGCTATACAGTTGGATACATTACAACTTCATTGGTTTTGGTGACTGAGGCAGACTAACACTCCTCTGTCATCTAGTTAAATAATCTTCCGTCTAATGAGAATAAATCAGTGGTCAGGAGAATAAAGTTGTGGTTTTCATTTTAAATAATTGACTATTTTATACAATAAAATAGCTCTGAAGCAGCAAGATCAGAGATAATATGGATCTACTTCAATTACTCTGCCTTGATGGATAATGGCATATAGAGACTTCATTAAACTTGTCGCAGATGATTAAACAAAAGATTTATCCAGCATTGCTCTACGTGTCCTGTATTAGGCACAGGTCAGTGTTGTTCCTTGATTGATCTCTAAGCTGCGTGTCAGATCAGTGAAGGAAGAAAATCATTCTGCAGGGTAATGTTCCAGTGCATGGATCGGCCAAAGCTAGGTCTTAAAGCCAGGTCTCTGGCAAGCAGTCTCAGTATTTAAATTCTAGAGCTAATTTTACATTAAACAGAGATATTTACAGTCTAAGGACATAACCATTGCAGGTAAGCTCTTCATTGTGGATTTTGATTCACGGTGTCAGCTGGAATGTGAACCCACTTTATTCTTTAACATCGCAATTGACCTGCTATGTGCTTCTATTATCCCGTCGCTCGTGTTTATTGCTCTATGTTATTTAAGCCTTAAATGTACTCCCCCATGTCACCATCTTCCTAAAACCAGAACATGCATGAGGCAGATGATGAAACTCTCAGTTGGAGTTTTCATTAGACATGGGTCTTTCAGTCCTGCACAGTTCTGGTTCAAACAAAAAAGATACTGACGAAAGCACCACCGACACTCAAAATTCAGTGGGATTAAGGGGCCATTTTGATTCTTGAATTATTCTGTAAATGAAATATTCTCAAATCCTCCAACGCAAGAAGAGGCCATTTAGCCCATCTTACCTTGTTCAAACTCTTTAGTCCCATTAGTAGTTATTAAAATGTCCCTTTCCCCACAGCACTGCAGTTCTTTCCCTTTGCAAAGATGTGTCTCCTGACTTTGAAAGTTACAATACACCATGTGTCATAACTTTGTGATGATTTCAACATGGAATAACTGTTGTAAGGTGAATCTGAGTTTATTTTCTATTATTACAAGGAAGTGATGCATCAGCTAAACCTGATGATTCCTATCTAAATGGTAATCTTCAGTTGTCTTGTAATTTAGATTATAACTCATTTGCCGATCAAAAAACTATCCTCAGATTAAATGTTGTAAGAGAGCATAACATATGTAATTAATAATGTAAAGAAAGATGTTAATGTATAAAGAGACAAGACAGTTGCTTGACAAGATGTCTTAAATGTGAATGAATGCTGCGAGCATTTAATAAAAGCATGCACTGAAAGATTGTTTGATTTGTTTCTCATTAATGAAACATGCAGTAAGTTAGACTGACTACACCACAATTATACCATACAACAATTTAAGCCGAGAGAGGATAGAAATCTGCTATTGGATGCATTAATTTAAAAGGATAATGATAGTCAGAGAGGCTGAGCTCCTGGAACGGGAACCTCATTAACTGCAGGGGTAATTTTATATCCTATTGGCAATGACTTGCCATCTCTGATTTCTGTGATCCATATTGGTTCCCAGTGTTGGTTCTGGGTCTGGCAACAGCCTATTTCAAAAATTATTACCTTTCTTTTCAAATACCTTATGGCCGCCTCTCACTATGGCTGAAACATCTTCCAGCCTTTGACATGGTTTGGGGAGATAGGAAATGAGTTACTTACCACCAAATTCCCAGTTCCTGACTTGCTCTTGTTGCCACATTGTTTATGTGGCTGGTCTGATTCAATTTCAGGTCAATGACAAACATCAGCACATTGAAAATGGGGCATTCAGTTATGCTAACGCCATTGCACCTCAAGGTTAGATGGTTAGATTCTGTCTTGTTGCAGATGGCCACTATCTGGCACTTGTACGGTGCAAATGTTAGTTGCAGCTTATGAGCTCAAACCTAAATTTTGTGCAGCCCTTGCTGCATTTAGGCATAGATTGCTTCAGTGCCATGACTGGTGCTGGATGTTGTGCAGTCACCAGCAAACAACACCCCCCATTTCTGACCTTACGATGGATGGAGGGTCATTGATGAAGCAGCTGAAGATGGTTGGCCCTAGGACACCACCCTGAGGAACTCCCGCAGAGATGTCCTAGAGCCGAGATAACTGACCTCCAACGACCATATCATCTTCCTATGTGCCAGAAGGTATGAGCTAATGGGATCCAAGGCAAGTCAGCAAACTGGATCCAAAATTGGGCTTACAAACAGGAAGCAAAGATTGAGGGTGGAGGATTGTTTTTGTAATTGAAAGTCTGACCAGCAGTGTACCACTGGGTTCGGTACTGTGACCTTTACTGTTCGTTATTTACATTAACGAATCAAATGTGAATATAGAAGCTATTAAAAGTAAGTTTGCAGAGGACATAAAAATTTGTGATGTTGTTGATAGTGAGGAGGATGATCTCAGGCTACAGTCTAATATTGATCATTTGGTAAATTGAGCAGAGCAATGGTAGATAGAATTTAATCACAATGAGTGTGGGGTGATGCATTGTGGGAGGTCAACTAAGGGAAGGGTATACACAATGAATGGTAGGTCCCTAGGGAGTACCTAGGTGTACAAGTCCTGGAAGGTATCAGCACAGGTGGATAAGATCTGAGAAAGAATTTTCTCACCAAGAGGGTAGTAAATAAATGGAACTTGCTGCCTGAAAGGGTGCTGGAGGCGTGTACTCTCACAACATTTAAGAAGCATCTGGATAAGCACTTAAAATGCCAGGCGTGGTAGGCTATGGACCAAGTGCAGGTGAGTGGGATTAGTGTCATTTGGTATTTGCTGGTCATAATCTCCAACCGATTTAAGTTTCATCACACGATCTTGATGCCACACTCAGTCTAATGTAATGACTGTAATGAGGTCAAGAACTGTGTGACCCTGGAAGAACCCAAAGTTTCAGAGAGCAGGTTATTGCTGTTCTTATAAGGCATATAATTTACTCTGGTTTAGTCACTACTTCCAGGCATTTACAGAATCATCTAAAAGCAAATTAAATGGCTGCACAAACTTTTCAATTTGAAACAAATTCCCCTGCTTTCAGCGTTTGGATTTTAGGTGGTGAATCAGACTAAATCTAAAATTCCCTTCTTTTACATTTGTTGTACCAGGTACATGTTCGGATATAAATCTGATGCATAATGAATACTGAAAATCAAAATGCTGGGTTGCTGTAAATTTGAATCACAAACTGGAGGTGGTTTTGGTACCAAATCTCAATTTTGAAGAAGAGTTTACAATCGAAATGCAACTTGACTGCCTTGGATTGAATAATGAGGCGCTCATTACAGTGAATCACTTCAGAAAGCAATAGTCATTTTAGCCTCTTATGTGCATCACATACAGGTATAAACACAAAGGCACAGTTTGTTAAGTGAACCTCCAAACACACTCTCTCTAACTCTCTCTGACTTCAAATAATGTTGGTGTTGTTAATGTTGATCTTGCCTCGCGCACTTCCTATGCATTGTAACCTTTATGCCTCACTCTGTCAAAGCTGTTTTTCACCCTATAGTCTGTATGTCCTTGCTTGCAATGATCTGCCTGTACTGCTCATAAACAAAGCTTTTCACTGTACTTAGGTACACGTGATAATAAATCGAACCAAATCAAATCTCTCTGTCTCTCTCTTCCCATCACCAGCTGTCTTTTCCTTTCTCACAGCACCCCCTGTACTTATCTCTTCCTTTCTTCCTGCTGTTAGATTTTGTTCACAAACTTGGACAGTAGGATGCCTTACTGCCAAGTAGGGAGTCTATCAGGTAAACCCCAGAATTCAGCAAGGAGCTGGAGGAGCACAGCAGGTCAGGCAGCTTCGGAGAAACAGGAGAGTTGACGTTTCGGGTCAGGACCCTATATCAGCACCTGACTCCAACACCTGCAGTTTTTGCTATCTCTGAAACCCCAGAACTCTCTCAGGGAGTTTCAGGGAGGCTCCCTTTTTCATTTTTGCACCCTTAACCAAATCTGATGTCTATGTTTGTCCAATAGCTTGTCAATATGTGGTAAGACTAGAAGGTGTAGGAGCATAAGTAGGCCATTCAATCCATCAAGTGTGCTCCTCTATTCAATGAGATCATGGCTGATCTGATCACTTTCAACTCCAATTTCCTGCCCTTCTCCCATAACTGTTGATGTCTTTACTGATTAAAAATCTATCCATCTCAGACTTTAAAATACTCAATATCCCAGCCTTTACAGCCCTCTGTGGTAAAGAATTCCACAGGCTCACTATCATCTGAGAGAACATATTCCCCCTTATCTCTTTGCTTTCAGTTTTACTTGATAGCGTACAGCTCTCCAAGGCTCTGTCCTTCACCAGAATAAACCTAAGGTTGTTATTATGTTGCCTTAATCAAGGTACAATATAAATAAGGTCACATTTAATAATTAAAAATCAGTGAACCAGGCACATGTGCTATTGAGGTGTGTTACTGTGTTTGTATCTGCTATTTAATCTTCTTGTACATCTTCTTTCTTATATATTGTTTAAAAATGAACACGTCCATTTGCCCTAATTACTGCAATACGAATCTACAAATTAGGTACAGGTTATGCTTCAAACATAGGACTTGGCGAAATCACTTTCAACCTGTATTAACTCAACCCACACAGCACAACCTTTAATCCAACACTAAATTTTCAGGCACCTCCTTAGTATTTGCCCTGAGGGGGTTTTGGTGACATGTTGAATTTAACTTTTCCATTACAAATCCAATACAATTTTATTCTCAAAGTTCTCAAGAAGTTGTGCTTTAAGAGCCACAACTGCATAATAATTGTAAAATTGGAATGGCTCAAAAACTATTCAAATAGAATCAAAAGGGTCAGAATAGATAAACAGTAGAGGGGGGTCAGCGCAGAGCATGTCCAATGACAGTTGGAACACAATGTATCAAAACAATGGGTGTTTGAATATTGAAGATATGTTGTAGGTCTGAGCAATACAAATAAAATTTCACACTGCAATGTAGATCAGACTGGTTCTTCAGCAGACAATAATCCCCTTTACCATAAGATAAAGAAGCAGAAGTAGGCCATTTGACCTATCAAGTCTACTCTGCCAATCAGTGAGATCATGGCTGATCTGACAACCCTCGACTGCAATTGTCTGCCTTTTCCCATAACCCTCAAATTCCTCACTGATTAACAAGCCCTAACCTGTAAATGCATTTTGTCCTGTAGGGCGGTGCCCGGTCCTCCATTTGTAACAGGTGCCAAAAAAGGCATGAGTGAAATCAGCAGTGGTGGAAACACACCCTGTCCCAAAAAATAATTGCAGCATGGTCGGTAAGAAAGTGAGATGTGTAGAGGATATGGGAGCCTAGAAGGGGATAGAGATATGTTAAGTAAGTGTGCAAAGATCTGACAAATGGAGTAACATTGTGGAAATATGTGAAATTGTCCATTTTGCAGAAAAAATAAAAAATAATCATATTATCTAAATGGTGAGAGGCTTCAGATCTCTGAGATGCAAAGTGATCTGGGCGTCCCAGTGTATGAATCACAGAAGTTAGTCTGCACATTCAGCAAGCAATCAGGAAAGCTAACAAAATGTTGTGGTTTATCGGGAGGGGAATTGAATGCAAGAGCTTATGTCTCAGTTATGTAGGGCACTGGCGAGACTGCATCTGGAATGCTGAGTACAGTACTGTTAACTACTTACAGAAAGCTGTTAATGTGTTGGAAGCAATTCAGAGAAGGTTTACTAATCTGATATCTGGCATGAGTGGATTTCCTTATGAGAAAAGGCTGGACTTTATCCTCTGGAGTTTAGAAGACTGAGAGATGACAACTGAAATATACAAGGCCCTGAAAGGATTTAAACAGGTGGATGTTGAAAGAATGTTTCTTCTTGTGGGAGAATTGAGAATGAGGCGTCATAGTTCAAAAATAATTGGGCTCCCGTTTAAGACAGAGATGAGTTTTTTTTCTCTCTGAGGGTTGTAAGTCTTCCTCAAAATGCAGCAGATATTTTGAAGGCAGAGATGGAGAGATTCTTGATTACCAAGGGGTTGAATGGTTATCAGGGATATGCAGGAACATAGAGTTGAGGTTAAAACTAGATCAGCCATGATGGATCAAAGGGCTGAGTGGCCTAATCTTGTTCCTTGATTTTATGTTTCAGCTTCACAAAAAGCAGTCATCATGCAATACTGTAAGCCCTTGTTTCTCACAATTACCCACTGCTTTTTTTTCTTTAAAATTAATCTCAAGCTTTTGTTCTCACCCTTTGATTTTCTCCATCCTTGGATTTCCATCCATTTTTAATGACACGTCTACAAAGAACGTTAATGGAGCTATATTAACATTAAAGATGCTGTGCAAATGCCTAAAGCTGTTTTGAACTACGTCTTTTCACTGTAGATGTGATGGAATCTTCACCCAATTAAATACCTCTGACAAAAAATATGAACACTTCTCTATTGTCAGTGCCAGGAGTTAATGGAAGTAGTATATGTGACTTAGCAGGCTGTTTATGCACAGCAGTTAAGAAAGGAAACTTGGAAACTTGACAAGTCTTTGCTTTTTCATTTAAGCTCTTCAAATAAATTAGAGCTGCTCTGTTCATTTTCGATTATCAATAGCTTATATGTTTCATTGGACACTGTTGAAAGCCACCATTTACCAGATGGAATAATACTTGTCAAACCCCTGCTCACCCTCCCAGTCCCATTTTGTATATTTATTTCCCTATTCCTTTCACGAATGTAATTGCTCTTCCTGTTGTGCCTTGGAAGTGAACTCTCAAATCTTCACTGCCCATTGAAACACTGAATTATATTTAGGGTGATTTTTTTTTGGGGTAGTAGAGTCTTGAAAAAATCTTATGTAATAACTATTTCTTGTTGTCTTGTGCCAGTCCAAACACTGTAGTGATGAGAAAATTAATGCTTTATTTGTGCTGTTGTTACTTCAAGTTTAATGAAAAATTAATTATTGAGGATATTAAAGAATTTTTCTAATTCTGTTTCTGTGTGAGTCAAAGTACCCCGTATGTCAACTCAACTATAGAAAGTTTTGTTAGTGGGTGACTGAATCATCTAATAAATGAGTTAGTCCCCACATATTTTCCAGGAACCCTCAGAAATCTCAAGAAGGGCCCTTGAAAATCTTATTTTGACAAGGGGCCAGGTTGAAAAAAGAGTAGTTGGTTACATAATATAACAACCGTGTTGTGTGCAATTGTCTGACAAAGCCATGTTTGTACAGCGTGTAGACAGAACTTTGGATAGGTTTTATAGATGGTGGCGTATGGTGCAATAGCCAAAAGGTCTTGCTAAATATATACAAAACAGTTTGACGCTACTGTGAATATACTTTCTAATTCTGGGCACTGAAAGATGTGAAGACTTTGGGGACGGTTGAGAAGAGATTTTACTAACTTGGATCCTGGGATGGGGGATTACAGAGAAGCTCGGAAGCCTGAGGGATTTAATTGAGATGTATTAAATTATGAGAGGTTTTGATCAAATAAATAAAAACTCTTACTTACACTTGATAACAGATGGCGCTAAATTTAAATTAATTTCACTTGATTGTCAAAAATACCAGAGGTGACATGAGAAGAAAGTGTTTAGGATTTGAAATGCCCTCGTACTCTAATATTGAGATAGATACAAATTCAAATCAGCGGATAAAAGGAAATTAAACAAATACTTGAGAAAAAGGAAAGTAAACAGTGGTATGGGACGCGTGCAGTGTCAGGATTGTAGGATTTCCCTTTGAAAGAACTGCTGCAGACTCGACGGCTTGAATAGCCATCATCTGTGCTGCATGATTCTATTAGAATTGACCCAAAACACAGAAAAGATTAAGAGCGTTAAGAGGGGTCATGGGGGGAAGGATGAGCTGGGGTCCCAGAAACGGGAGAAGCTGCTGAAACCTTGATTATTCTCTATGGCCCTGCCAAGCCAATGTAGGTTGGCCAACACACGGGAGTGATAGGGGAATGGGTCATTCTATGAATTAAGTCAGGGGCAGCAGACCCTTCTAGATGACCTCAAGTTTACAGGAGGTAGAATGTGAAAGACCTCCCCGGAGTGGGTTGGAATGGTCAAGTCTAGAGATAGCAAAAACATAGAAACAGTCAGGGGGAGAGACCTGAGCCAAAGATTGTGGCGGTGACAACAATCGAAGGAGTACTGTAGTGAAATTGTTCCTAAATATTTGATGATACATCCCTCACCATGTTCATGGTGCAGACCAGAAGAATGTGAAATCACTGTACAAGAATGTCTCTGCTCCCTCTGAGGCCAATGAGAAACAGGTCGCCACTGCCCTAATAAATTCCTCTTATTGCAAGCTGGTGTGCATTTCACCCTGGAGCCTTCCAATCCTGGCTTTCACAGAAATGCACAAGCAGCATCCCTTTGGGAACTTTATCAGAGTGGAGTAGAGTCAGGAGCAGACTTAACATGCCCCCTTTTTCCTGCCCCAGGATTTATACGGAAAGTGTATAGGTCTAGACCTTGATTGGGAAGGTGGGTGAGATGAGTAAGTCAATAATAAAGTAAAGTTACCATCATCCTATTGGACCATAGGGCTGCTCTCTCATTATAGAGAGATGAATGGTGGTAATTTAACCTAAGGGTCACCATACCTCAGGCAAGGGGAATGGTTGAGAAGGAGGGTCCTTCATGGTCAATTCAGCTAGTGTAGGAATTGAACCTGCACTGTTGGCATCACTCTGCATTGCAAAGCAGTCATCTGGCCAACTGAGCTAACTGACCTGGGCAGCTCATTTGTGTTGCAGGACGTCAGCAGCATTGGTTCAGCTCCTACACTGGCTGAGGTGAGCATGAAGGACTATCTTTCTCAACCACTGTCCTCACCTGAGGTGGGTGACCCTCAGCTGAAACCTCCACCAGACTTACCTCTGTCTTGAGGTTGGTTGGCTCGCTGAGCTGGTTTGTTGTTCCGCAGACGTTTCGTTACAGTGCTTGGTAACATCCTCAGTGCAGCCTCTGATGAAGCATCGGTGTGTTTTCCCACCTGGCTTTTAAACTCTGGGGTCCGTTGCGATGGATTGCCTCACTTCCGGGTTTCCTCCATAGTGGAATGTATATGGAGTCGAGTTCAATGTGTTTATTGATAGCTTGCTTCATGGAGTGCCACACTTCCAGGAATTCTCGTGCTTGTCTCTACAAAAGCTTGTGTCGAGGGATGACTTTCAATAGATTGCAGCGAGGTAGCTGCTCTGCTACTTACGAAACCCTGAACCAGAATCAGCTTGTCTATGAATGATTTAGCGCCAGGGTCCCCACGAACATGCTGTGTGTTTAAAGGAGAGAGGCGGCGCCCATACGGCCGTGTTACCAAGCACGGGAACAAAACATCTGCGGAACAACAAACCAGCTTGGCAAGCCAACCAACCTCAACACTCACAACCCGAGCTACAAATCTACTCCAAAACATTAGTTACCTCTGTCTAATGATGGAACAGCCCCCATGTCTGGGTAAGTCATTACAGAGTATGGGAAGGGCAGTTGGGACTGGGAGGGTGTTGGATCAGGTTAGAGGTGCTTAGAGGAGTAGACAGGCAGGGTCAGAAGAGCAATTGAATTGGCTCAAGTGGCAGTTAATGGAGGGGTGTTGATCAAGTCATGTTGGAGAAATGTCGCCTGGTTGAAACTGATGAGAAGGTGGGTAAGTCAACTTACCAGAGGTGGTTTAGGTTCAGGGTTATAGAGTTACCCAGGTGATAAGCTTGGTTTTCAGTAGATCACAGATTCCCTACAGTGTGGAAATGCCTTTTGGCCCAACAAGTCCACACCAACCCTTAGAGCATCTCATCCAGAGCAATCCCCCTATAACCCACCTAATCTACACATCCCTGCACACTAAATATGGGCAATTTAGCATGGCCAATCTGCCTAGCCTGCACAGCTTTGGATTGTGGGAGGAAACTGGAGCATCTAGAGGAAATCCACACAGACAGTTGCCTGAGGGTGGAATTGAACCTGGGTCCCTGGTGCTGTGAGCCTGCAGTGCTAACCACTGACCACCATGCCACCCTTTAAACATTACCTAGGTCTCTGAACTAACTGTCCAGTGATAATACCACTAGGCCATGGTCTCCCCTTACAGAAGCGGCTCTTCAGCACATCAAGTCTTGGCATTTCAAAAGACTGAAGGGAAAATTGGTGAACAGTTTGAATAATATGAGATCAGTATTGTACTGAGAAAATACCTTGGTTTGAAAAATCAAGGTGTGGAATCTGTTTGTCTGGAGACATGAAGTCTTGTTTAAATTTAAAAGATTCTGAGGGGCTTGACACAGTAGATGCTTTTGCTGTGTCTAGCTTTACCTGTGTAACTCCCTGGTTGAGTACATCAGAATTATCCAAATGGCTCATGCTCAAAGTTGAAGACATTTGTGCTGGGTCCCCGGGAACAGGAGGATTGCCTGTAAAATTTTAAATATAGTTTCATGCAATGATTTGGAGGCCAGAAGATTTGGCCTCATCTGTTAATGATTAAAACCTGGCTGAGATGAGTGGAAAAACTTGGGTGTTTTATACATTTTTTTAAGAAGCCAAAATATTTGTGCTTGTAGTGATTACATAGATCAGTGAATGTAAAGTTGTGTTTGCTGTTCCTGTTTCAATGCCTGATTGCATCTTTGGAACTTAAGATCATAAGAAATAGAAGTAGCAGTCAATTAAACAGCCCTTTGAACCAGCTCCACCAGTCAATAAACTCAGTGATAAAAGGTACTGCAGATGCTGGAGAATCCGAGATAACAAGCATGGGGCTGGATGAACACAGCAGGTCAAGCAGCATCATAGGAGCAGGAAAACTCGACGTTTCGGGCCTAAACCCTTCATCAGAAA